>JAODXP020000035.1:7785706-7912625 GCA_027497455.2 Sardinella longiceps | reverse complement strand
TAACACTGTTTAGTGTCCGTGAGTGCAATTATTAATCTCTTTTGAAACGCAGAGGATTCTTCAGATCGAACAGATGTCTTGGGCCAAGGTTCTAACCGACCACTATCACCTCTCTCTCTCTCCCGCATGCCAATCTTCTGTCTGTCGACTATGGCTCAGTCCCCTGATAAACACTCTGCAAATGACTAAGACAAAACCTGTTCTGATCAACAATAACTCTGATAAGCAATCAGAAGCTGCACAGACTGATCCAGTCATGGTCATCAACAACTCTGTAGCCTACCCAAACACTAGCCATCTGCGTCAGATGGTCATGGTGACATTGGAACTTCTGAAATAACTCAGGACCAACCATCTATACAGGCCTTTCAGGGCCCCAACCCATACTATAACAACAGAGCCCTGCAGACACATGCACCAACATGGTACAAGCAAGCGGTTGTGCTAACTTCATTGAAACAGCTTCCTCAGATTTCAATTTCATGAGTGTGACAAAAACAAATTGAGGAGGAGGAGCAAATATGTTTAAGGCATCTCTTCAATGCAAACAGTTATAATTTGGAGACTTTGTTTTACTTAAATGCGCACTCCTTAAGGGTTCTCCCAGCATCTTATTATTGACTATGGACTCCAGTCCATGCCCCTGTCCCTGCCCCCACCCCCTCCAATGCTGAGACCAAACCTACACCCTTGGGCCTTTTTTATAGATTCCTACCATAAAACATCTTCAACTGATCCAAAATGCAGAGACGAGCATTGCTACTTCTGCTACACAGACACGTGTGTATCTCTCTCTCTCTCTCTCTCTCTCTCTCTCTCTCTCACACACACACACACACACACACACAAACTTGCGTAAATAACAGAAATGACCAAATTCGCCACGCCTGCAGGATCCCAGTCAACTCCCCAATAACCAAGGGAGTAGTGAATGGACGTAGCATGGGGAAAAACAAATAAACAACGTGGATTGACAAATATTTTCACAATGACTCAAGAGGCAGAGTAGCTGAGGGACCTCTAGGGATACAGTAGACGTTCACTCCCACAATTCCTAAAAGTCACAAAGAAGACACAGGAAAACACAACTAGGAATGGGAGGTGCTAGACTGGATGTTTGTCCTTACAGTTATTGAGTCACTAGTTCAAGACTGATGAGGGTTTGCATGAAGATGGCAGCACACACACATCTGTATTTGGTCGTGTTGGGGACAGCAGGTAGGTGACCGCTTATGTATAGCTTTTTTCTTAATAAGAAATCTTGATAACAATGAATAGAATCTGAGCACTTTTAAAAGATCTAAGATCACAGATTAGATATGCAGCCATTCAGACTCTGGTTAACTATTAATCAACATCAAACCTTGTGTGAATCACTTTTATTGTGTGTCTCTTGTTCACTTTACTCTGCCAATCATTTTCGCTTGCTAGTCACAGATCCAACATGGCAAGAAAAAAAGGGCAAAATATTCATTAGCATGGTGTGGGGCACACACAACCAAAAGCATTTCAGTAGAAGTGTTTCAAATCAAAAAGAATACTTCAGAAAAAAAGATTCACATTCAAAGCCTTTTAAATAGAAAAAGACAACATTTCGATCTTAGGATCTTCAAGCATTTGTTTTAATATTCTTGAGTGGATATTGAGTGGATAGAGCCGAACAATTCAATGGCCATATAATGTGGTTTTATTTTGAACAAATTTAAAAAGCTGGTCTTGTGGGTATCTTTCCTGGTCTCCCCCTGTTCCCCCCTGTTTAGTAACAACAAAGATCATGGAATACTGGCCGCTCTGCTTTATCCCTCTCTTCTCCATAAAGCTCAAGGCATTTTTGCTTAGATACTAAAACAGTGGGCTTCTAGTCTCCTGTGGGTCGTGTCCTTTTATGCAATCAAACATCGGCTGGCAAAACAATCTGTGCTCATGTGAGGCAAAGGTACAAAGATCCCGAAAGGGGTTTAGGGTTGTTCCGTGTCAAATGCCATTTTTTTGACAGCCTTCCCATTCGACCCTCCCAGATTATTCATCATGTGATTATGTGCCCAAAACAAACCCAAAGGAGGGTCTTTCTCCCATAGCTTTCCACATTTCCAGGAAAGTGTCTGCTAGCTGTTTTGATTACTTCAGTCTGTATCCTCTCTGTAACCATGTGAGATTCAGGTCCAGGTTTGGGTGCAGCATTAGATACTAAAATGCACCGTCCATGTGTGAAACACTTGTAATCCATCACATCTTTCAAACAACATAAGATTACTTAGGCCTATGTTTTTGCCCTGCCCTTGAAAAAAAGCTTACAATATTACTGTAATTTTATTGCAAAGTAATTTGCATAAAAACTAATTTTAGCAAACCTGCAACAAACTCCTGACAAAGTTTGCTGCAAAATTTCTGCAAAGTTGGCAAAAGTTCATTAGAAGTTTGCTATTACCTGCAAATTGCTTTGGCAAATCAATGAAAATTTGTCATTGTTGCCAGATCATTGCCGCAACTTTGCCACAAGTGGCTAACATGTGGCAAAACGGCAAACATTTACATTTAAATCCATGCTTTTAGCAGACACTTTTATCCAACTTACAAAAAGAGGAATAACAATCAAGCTACAACACAGTACAAGTAAATACCTTACTAGGAGTGTGATTTGCTAACAGGAATGCAAGTGCAAGAGTTAGGAAGTACAGACTGTGATAAAAATAGGCTACAATTAACAATATTTAATAACAGATAAATATGAAATGTTATTTCACTTTGTCATGTTTATTCATAACATGCATGTTAATGTACTGTACCAAATGATCTTAGTGGCAGTTTAAATGTATATAAAATAAAATAACAGACAACAGAGTAACAACATATCAAGCAAATAGGGAGCAATCTGGAGGTATTACCATATTACTTGTGTAGCCTTACATTCATGCAGTCTACATGTAGGTCTATAAAAAAGTAACATTCCTTAAAAAATATAGTTTTTGTGTACAATGTTGATGGAGCAGGGCCATCGCAACAGGGCAAGCAAACCAGGCAACTGCCTGGGGCCCCAGGCTGAAAGGGGCCTAACCACTCTCATTTGTGTAGTTTAGTTGGTGGTGCTGTTAAGTGTATAGGCCTACCGTTCAAAAGGCCATGCCAGGATTATAGTTAACGATAAAACACCTCAGAAATAGTGTAAATAATATTAGATGTAAACATTTACCAAGTACATACATGTATAACTTCTTTGATTAAAAACTTAGAAAACTCATTCACGTTGGCCTTTCATGATGAATGTATTGCTATAGCCAGACATCACAAAATGGTACAATTCTTCCAAAAGCTCCGCCTTTGGGGAGTAGGTGACTTGTCAGGGATGTTTACGAGGCACAGAGCCTCTGTCTCTGCCTCCACATAACCCATCCTCTCCAAAAAGTCTCTGCAGTCTGAGAAATTACTGATAATTTTCAGGAGGCCCTTGCTGACACGATAGGTGTGATTTTGATCGAAGCTTCGTCTCCGCTGACCATGGTGTCTAGTCACATAAATCTTATCAAGCCAATTGTTGTCATCGAGGCAAATGATGAGGCGGTCAGTGTTGGTGATGAATTTTTCGCTGTCATAGTTTTCCCGGACATACTTTGGTAACTTCTGATGCTCCATCTGAATTCAAATTGCCCACTTCATAGAACGCGTTGTCCTGGTCGGGCAAGAGGTCCTCGTTATTATGAAATTCTTTAAAGCCAAAATCTCCATCACTCGGATCATACTCTAAGAAAGGCTGGTCATCTGCAAAACTCACACCCTCACTTGCAAACCAATACAAAAGCTTGAGGCCATGTCTGGGGTATGGTCTCCCAAATTTTGAATCCTTTAACTGGGCTATTTCATTTAGAGTTGGTATGGACATTGTGCTCTGAAAAAAAAGAGAAACTTTTCAATATTCTGTGGTTAGCATCATAAATGCAGGCCTACAGCAAATACACACACAATTGCAAGTTGAATGATTGCAAGTTCAGCAATCTATACTTTTACTTTTATACTTTTTTGTTAGTTTCCGATTAAATATTTTAAAAAAACAAATTTAACCTTGTATATTAATGTCCTCTGAGGAAAATGGGGCTACTGATTTGAGACTTGTCAATTTAACAGCATCAACCTCCATCAACCCACTGACTGTTAACCCCCGGCCCGTTAGTCAAAATCTAAACCCCAATGTGGTCCTTGAGCTAAAATAATTGCCCACCCCTGTTGTAGCCTATAGGTGCAGTTGTGCAATCAATTCTAAAATGCACAAAATCTTAATTTGTAAAGACATGAATCTCAGCGGTCAGTGGTCACTGAGTGGTCAGTAATGTTCACTGGTGCACAAAAATCATCTCAAAGTACTACCCCCAACAGTAGCCTAGGCCTATTCGAATCGTCTTGTAGCCTACACAATCACACAGACAAATGCCGGTAGAGGAGGAAATAAAAGAAAACCTAGGTAGACCTGCAATATGACATTGCTGACTGCATTGGTATCAAACACCAATGAGCAGGCTGTTGTTGCCAGAGTTTGATCTCCCTACAGAGGCAATAAAAAAAGTTGAAATCTTATATTGTCAAAAGTGATTAGACCTAGTCTCAGGCTATAGGGCCTGCAGCCCCTAAAATTCAGTCGAGGGTGGAGCAGAAAAGCCTAGGCCCCCTCCTTCTTTCTACTTTCTCCCCCTCCCACTCTACACAACTGCAAGACGCTGACAATGGCTAAGAAAGTTAAGGGCTGTAGCCTAAAATCAGTCCGAAGACTGATAAATAAGCCTAGATGTAAAAACAAACAAACAAACAAACAAACTGTAGGCGTACGTAGGCTAAATAGGCTATAGGCCTACGTAGCCTACGTAAAGATAACGTTGGTAGCCTAGACTTTAATTTTCAAATAAGTTGTTAATTTTAGGTTACCTGACGCAGGCGATTGTATTATTATTATTATTATTATTATTATTATTATTATTATTATTATTATTATTGTTGTTGTTATTATTATAGTCTATCTAGTCTACAGCATCAAAGAGAGGCATATTAGTATAGTAGCAGAGAAATTCGCTCTGATAGCAGCTTACCGTTACGTTTGAAGAACAGGCGCAGTTTTGCTCCTCCTGCTGTTCCTCTGCCTAGTTTTCTATTGCACAACTTTCGGTTTGTTGAGAAAATGAAACTTACGCTGATTGGATTATCCTTTACCGTGGGGAATTAGACTATGCAGAACCAGAGACACTTGGCAGAACACATGTGCAGAACAGATGATTTTAGAAGTAGCACGAAGTAGCATGAACAAAAGCGTGAAGGAAAATAAACGAAGAAAATAAGATTTTATCTGATTACATTGAAATAGGTGACGGTGACTTCATTTAATTCTGTAGACATAAGTGATGGTGTGGAATCACGGAGTTCCACTGAGAGGGGGAAAGAGACAGTTCCGCCAGAGAGGATTCATGCGGAGTAATTCACAAGTTAAGAAGAAAATAAAGAAATAGTGAAAATAGTAAAAAATAGTCTAGGAATACTGTCTAAATGACTGGACAAATTAACAAGCGGGTCGAACTTGAGTTGTAGTTCAAAATAGTCCTTTGGCCTGTTGGACTTTATTTACATTGATTAGCCTATTTGATTATTTGATGTCCAGTTAGTCCCGTTAGTCATCCTGTTGACCCGGAATGACCTAGCAGGTCTCCTTATTGTTGCCTTGTCGTTGCGGTTTTGGCTCCCTCTTGTGTTTTTATGAGTTTTTCGTAAGATAAGTCAAATGTGTTTCTATAAAGATTAGCCCTACATAGAATGACTTAGATCTGTTCTGGTGTTCTAAAAAAAATAGGCCCAGGCTTGTTCCATTTTGAAAAATCCAGTAAACATCCAGTAAAATATTGTTTAGAGTCTATTGTAGTAGGCCTAGTACAGTAAAGTGTAATATTGAATTGCAATTCTCTTTCCCAAACAGTGTCGTTATCTATGACCTTTAACATAGACATTATGGGACCTAAGATTTATAATGGATCTCGTGAAGACTTTTTTGGATTCAAGGCATTGCAGTTCCAGTCTGGCAGACAGAAAGGGTGAGTGGCACTCTTAGGTCCCATGTCCTAGGCCTAGTGAGTCAAGTTAAAGATCTTATTTGTGAAATTTTGAACACACAGAGAGTAGCCTAATAATTATTTGTTTCCTGTATAAATTCACAAAATAGATTTCTATTTCTATTTAGGGAGCACATGCCTTTGCACCCAGATACGAAGGCAGTTGATATACTGTAAATAAAGTGTGAAAACTATTTCAGCAAATTTCACCAAAAAACATTAAAATTGTCTATTTTGTTGTTTTTTCTTCTCTTGCAGGGTTTTTGTCAGTGCACCACTTCAGAACAATGGCACTGGTGGGGTGTTTATATGTGATGACACAACTCCAAACTGCAGACCTCTTCCACTACCAAGTCCTGGAGAGGCCACTCGTCAAAGTTTGTTGCTTCCATCATGATCTAAATGCTGCTCTATTAACTTAAAAACAATTACTTAATTTAAGTAATACTAATTGCAGCTGTTTTTTTATTGACTTTGGAAACTATCCTATAGGCTATGTGGTTTTATACATTTGGCAGCTTTCATTTTAAAAAAAGATTGTACACAATTACTGTATATATGTACTGACCAACAATGAAAATATTCAATTAAAAAGGTGAATATATAGGCTGCAATAGATCTATACAGATACACTGGAGAAATTTTCTAGAGAATGCTCTCCAATTCTCCCATTTTATCATTAGAGAAGAATAAGAGTCTACCAACTTTGCAGAGAATTAAGAGGAATGCTTGACAATAGCATACAATGTACATAGACTTAAAGGATTATCTGGAGTGGATCAACACGTAGTCCTGCTGTTTTATATAGTGCCAAGCGTTATCGATAGCCACCTCAATGACTGAATTTTGTGTAACTCAGACTGAGAACGAAGCGACAGCTAAAGGTAACAGAATGGGGCATGTCAAAACGAAACCAAAATCGGTTGGGTTTTCTATTTGACATGCCCCATTCTGTTAGTGTTAGCTACTGTTTCGCAAACTCTGTCCTTCGATATTTCTTAAACAGTGTATAACTAGTGGTGCAAGTGTGACATTATTTCTCCAACATAGATTCTTTCAAAGAAGTTGGAATTACTCTGGCTGTGACAACAACACCATCTCTCCAGTTTACTGTACGTTCACCATTATTTGTCATTTGTAGTGTGTGTGTCTTTCTGTCTCTGTTGAGTGCACGATGTTGTGTGGAAATGATTATGTTGTCCACACAGATAGTCAGGAAAGGAGGCCGTATTATGCATATGCATAGTGCGGCCTCATTTCCTAACTATCAATTGAACAAATATTTGGCCACCACTCTGAAAAATAATAAAAAATAAAAAATAAAACAAATACTCTGTGAAGCCTGCTCCTACCCTTCCGAATGTAACGGAGGCGAGCTAGCTCGGCTAGCTCGGCGGTAGTATGTGTAAATCCTCATCACCCAATTCCATGGGCGCTTCTAACACGCTGAGTTAGAAGCTAGGGCTTTTGGCTCAGTTGGTTAGAGCGTCCCACTCCCACGCCAGGAGTTTGTAGCTTGCGGGGTGGTGGGTTCGAGACCCGTGTGCGGTGCGGACCGCCACCGGCTACATGAGGTTTTGTGTTATCCCCACAGGCCTGCAGTCCTGGTTGGAGTCAAGAGTGCGATGGGACTCCCTATCTCAACAGCATCTGCTACCAGTGGAGCAGCAGAGGCTCCAGCATCTCTAGCATCACCTTAGCTCATAAAGGTTTGCAGCATGCTGGCTGGCAGGGTGATGGCATTCCATTTCATTGCATGCTTGTTGAGACGATACTGTATCAATCTCACAATCCACATAATTACACACAATTCCCTGTTCTGTTTCCCTGACTGACTGTGACCCTGAACAGAAAATTCTCTATGTTGTTGTTGTTGTTGTTGTTGTTGTTGTCTTTATGTGTTCATGTGTGTAAACCATCACAGGATGCTCAAAGCAAAAAGTGGATGTTGTATTTCTCTTGGATGGATCCCGGAGTGTCATGGATGGAGACTTCAAAAAAAGTAAAGAGTTTGTCAAAGCCTTTATGCATAAAATGCATAACACCTCAGTACAAGTAAGTTTATTTTAGCTGTACTTTTATCATTTCAATGTTTGTGTTTTATATCTCAAAGTAAAATGAAATAATTATCACTGTAAGAACTGATTGAAATTGTTCCACTTCAGTTGTTCCTGACCTGTGGAAAGTATCTCATATTTGTGTTGTTTGTCTGTTTGTTTACTGAATTAGTTTGCAGCTGTTCAGTTCTCTATGGGATTCCGAACAGTTTTCACTTTTAAAGACTTCCAGGACAAGAAAGCTTTGAGAAAACTGGACAAGGAGAAACAGATCAAAAGCCTGACAAACACACATAAGGCCATGCGCTTCACTCTGTGAGTGGCATCATTACTGTTAGCCTGTTTATGCATGTTGTTCACTACGGCCAGTATTCTCCCAGGTGCTTAAGTCCAAAAAAGTGCTTAGCTCCATGCATTTCAGCCTGTACTAAGCACTTTTTTGGTCTTAAGGACCCAAGAGAATAGAGCCCTACATGTTATTTAGATTAGAGTATTTAGATGTATGTGTAGGCTATGAATATACCATTTTTTGGCAATGCAGGGAGAATCTCTTTGACAACCCAGAGAGTGGTAGACACCCAGCTGCAACACAGGCTGTGGTCATTATTACTAATGGCAATCCCTCAGATATTGCCAGTATGGCGTCCGTGAAGGTGAATGGCGGGTCAAAGACAATTTTAGAAGTCTATGAAGCCCTACACATCTTCCGATTTGTCATTGGGGTGAGTATTGGGTGCTTTACACTCTTACAAAGTAGCGGTAATGGTCTACTGTATAAAGAAATGTGTCTATAAAGCACAGGCCTACAGTACATCATGTCCCATAGTAATCAAATGGCCTAAGCAATCCTTAGATACCTGTTCTTATTCTACTACTTTTTTTTCTATTGGGCAGGTTGCTGTCCTGCCCTCCACTACACCTAAGTAGTAACACTGAACAGAAGATAATATTAGGTTTGGGTCAGGGTCAAGAAAAAGAAAAAATATTCATCATGATCATGATTAACTACATGCCTTTTTTGGTTAGGTTTTGATGGTTATTAAATGGGTTGTTACGGGGTGACTGGAGGTTCTCTCAGCCTCTCTTATTCGTCCAGTTACAACACACACACCGAGCAAAGGCAAATAAAACCGAAATGGAAAGAAATCAAAGTTTTTTTTTTTTTGTCAGTCAAAATAATTACAAAAATTATTATATTATTGTCTGTTATTTTTCTATAATGTCGGCAGCTATAGGAGGATCTTCATTGTTTAATAACTTCACATCATTTATAAAGTAATTCAGAAAGTTTTTACCAGCTAACATATTCAGAAATCATTGCTTTATGATCAAAATTTTTGCCAGTTGCCCGAGAGTGATGTAACTACAAGCACACATAAAGTGCTAAAAGAAAACAGACAGGATATTGACACAAAAAGTAAGGTAGGCCAGCTAGCATTGCTGTCTTCAGTGACTCAGATCTTTTCATCTCTCATCTGGCCCTGGCCCTCTGTCTCTGTCATGTTCACATGGAAACAAGCACAGTCGTTCAGACAGCCATTTTCACTGATGACAGTATTCCTTTCTAAAAGGTTGGACGTGGCGTGAACATGGCAAAACTTCGAAAGTTAGCATCAGAGCCCAAATTGAATAATTCCCTCTACATTCACAATTTTGCTGGGCTGAATGGTCTTCTGAAAAACTTGCAAACAAAAATCTTCAACATAGAGGGTAATGGCAGCTTGCAGTTTGAGATTTGTATGTCCTAAATGTGGGATCCGTTTCATCTACTGGATGTGTTTATGTTGTCATGAACTTTGATGTGACCCATTCAAGGCTTTAAACACAACATGGCTCCGACTTGGGAAAAAGATCCTACTTCACAGACAGGAATGAGTGCAGAGTTTATCAAGGTGAGACCAACTTGATTTGAAATCTACAATATGAAATGAAGACAATGTGAATACCATATTGGTTACACTTTATTTGAAGGTACCTTCATAACACTGACATGATACTGTCATTAACTATGACATGACGTTGTCATGAATCTGTCATAAACTTTTTACACCTGTCATGACTTCTTTCATTAAGTGTCACCCCGTATTTGTCATGGTTAGGGTTAAGGTATGTCAGAAGTCATGACAGGTTTATAAAGTTTATGACAGATTATTGACAATGTCATGTCATGTCATAGTTAATGACAGTGTCATGCCTGTCTTATGGCAGTAACTTCAAATAAAGTGTTACCGAAATATTACTTGAATGATTTTTCTCTTAAATCCACCTAGGCTTGCAGTCCTGCTTGGAAATATGAGTGCGATGGCCCCCCCTATTTCAACACCATTTGCTACCAGTGGAACAGCAAAGGCCTGAAGGGTATTTCATTAAAATCATATCTCAATCTAAATCTCAGGGTTTTGGAGTAAGAAAAAGACTTGGAACAAATTTGTAATCTTAGCCATCTACTGTATACCTACTAACACATTATTTAATTATCTATTTTAAAATCAATTTTGATGTTATGACTGCAACAGTCCCAAGAATACTCATAGATAGAGTCATATTCATAATTTTTTCTGATATTTTGTACTATATGTTCACATGTACTCCACCAACTGTATCCTCAGAGTGCTCAAAGCAAAAAGTGGATGTAGTATTTCTGTTTGGTGGATCTCGAAGTATGACAGATGGAGATTTCATAAAAACTAAAGAGCTTATTAAAGCCTTCATGAATAAGATGCAAAACACATCAATACAAGTAAGCTTAAACTTATTTTTGAATTTATCTAAAAAATAATTAATTCAAAGAATTTTTTAATAAATTGTTTGGTAGCACTGATAGCACTTTCTTTGGGGTGGATTAAAGTACTTTATTTTTGCAACGGTAAACAATGGTGTGCAAGTTTTTTTTTTAAATGATTTAGCCAGTTTTTCTTGATTATGACATTTATTGTTAAAATGCTTGGGTACTCTGATAAAATTTCTATTTCCATAAACATTTTATCTTTGTTTTGCTTGTGTCTTGAATTAGTTTGCAGCAGTTCAGTTTTCTACAGGATTCCAAACTGTTTTCACATTTAAAGACTTCCAGGACGAGAAAGCCCTTGTAAAATTGGAAAATGAAAGGCGAATGAAAAGTCTGACAAGCACACATATAGCCATGCGCTCAACACTGTAAGTACTGAGAACTGTAAGTACTGTAAAACAGTTCTTTCTCGCTGTTTTCGTATTGTTTTCGTATTTCGTGTATATCACGTATATGATATATTTGAAATATTTGTTTGCATTGCAGGGTGAATCTGTTTGACAACCCAGAGAATGGTGGACACCCAGATGCAACAAAGGCCGTGGTCATCATTGATGGCAATCCAAAGGATACAGCGAGTACGACATCTCTGAAAGTGAATGGCATTTCAAAATATTTTTCAAAAAACCATGAAGATCAATACATCAACCGATTTGTTGTTGTATTACATGTCTTTTTTTTGTTTCGCTTTTTTTTCGTTATCGGTTGTGAGGGGTCAAGTGATGCATAAGCAATTTAGGCTATGCATCAACTATTAAATCTATTTTTTTTTTTCAATTCAATATTATTTGTAGAGCGCTCAAATATAGTACATTGTACGGGAAGCATCCATGAGAATCAGGGGCAAGGAAAAACTCCCTTCGCTGTTTTGTAGGAAGAAACCTTAGGCAGATCCATGCCTCATGGACTCAGCCTACCTGCCTGGGGCCTAATAAAGTATCCGTAAAGTCTGAAGCATAGATTGACCATGGTTTACACAAAACAGCATGAGTACTGAATGTAGTCAGAGATGATATACACATAGTTTGTGTGACAGTCAGGGCCAAGGGATGGAATCAGTAGTTGGAGTGGGATTCAGTTCATTAGAGTTCATTGGGTGTTGGTCGCCATTTAGGTAGTGGTCATCAGGGGGCCATCAGGCCAGTTCCATCACGGGCCTCAGAGAAAAAGGGAGGATGGTCCTGGTGTGTGACTCCGGAGAGGTTGGTCGGCATCCGTAGTGGGGTAGAGTTGATGGCAGGAAGGTACGGGAGGTTCATCACTCAGCCAGTGCGTCGGGGCAGAGGAGGCAAGAGAGACAAAGAGAAAACAGAAACAACAGGATTAGGCCAGTCTAGGAGGATATCACTTTATGATATGAGTGTGTCATATAATCTAGCTAGAGTGAGGAGAGGGAGAGGGAGAGGAGAAAGAGGGTTGTACAGGATGGCAAGTGTGCAGAAAGTGGCAGCACTAGGCTATCGCAGCATATTAACATTATAAAATGTTGTAACTTCTACCATTTAAATTTTTTTTCTCATGGCAAGAGCGCAGTCATTTTTACTGATAATACTATTCCTTTCCAAAAAAAGGTTGGAAAAGAAAAACAAGGCATGACAAGGCTGAGTTTAGCATCAGAACCCACTTGGAATAATACCCTCCAGAATTATGCTGGATTTAACGGTCTTATGACAAACTTGGAAAAAATGATCAACAAAAAAGGTAATGCTAGCAAATACATTATATAACGTTTGTGCTGTTGATCTTGTGGTAAGTGTGGTATACATTTAATTTAATAACATAATTTAATAATATAATATGTGTTTTCATGTGATTGATCAAAGGATCTAAACATAACTCTGATGAGACTTGGGAAGAAGCACTTTCACAGACTGGAATGCATGCTCAATTTGCAGAGGTGAGACAAACAGCGCACAAAAATATTCAGCAGCACAATATAATTTGAAATAGAAATAGAAATATCTTCTCCATGTTTATTTTTTTCCCCATAATAGGACATTCTGGGAGCAGTATCCAACAACTGGAAAGGATCTCTGTATCAGGTCAAGGCTAAGAACTCACCTGAGCTGGAAATTCAAAATCCATATAGAATCCATAAGAATGGCTCTTACATGGGTGGGTTTGTGAGAACATTTCAGGCTTTTAAAGGAGAGGTTTGGTGTGATAAGGACCCAAAGCATTTTGCATCATAAGTTATAATTATATATGATTCATAACATCATAAAAAGTTGAAATGTTTGCTGGGGATCAGAATTTTGATATGTTCGTGCAGGCCAAAGAAGACCGCTTGCTAGTTTCCAGGGGCATCTGGATAGGTGTCAGTAGTTTAAACCACAGAAAGGCTCAAAATAGCCCCATACTTCATTTACAGTACAATGACAGTTCCAACATTTAAAACTAGGCATTGAAAACTTAGTAACTGTACAGATAGCTACTTACAGTACCACCTAGCTGGGTGCCGGAAGTGACAACTAGCAAGTGGTCTTCTCCAATCTGCACAAACATGTCAAAATTCTGCTCCCCAACAAACGTTCCAACTTTTTACGATGTTGCAATATACTTTGGGTCCTTATCACACCAAACTTCTCCTTTAAAGGAGAAGGATTATGGAGTTGTATTCAATACTGTAACGTTCAGTCGTAACTTAAAGGAAAATAAGCATAGCCCTGCTGCGCGAGCCTTCTAACAGCAATATATTTCACATGAAATGAATGAATTTCGAACAGCATAGACCTAACGCTGAACGCAAAACACTTTACATTGAGTCAATGTAACCTCAGATCTTACTTTCGGTTTCCAACAGTCAGGTCCCATTGATTTAGTGTAAAGTGCCTGTTACGGTCTGTGCTGTACCAAATTATTTTGTTCCACTCGCTAACTAGTGCATTTAGCAAGCTCTTTCAACAGGGCTATGCTTAAATTCACTGTGGTATATTCCTTTAATGTGGCGTAACTAATTAGAAGTGACTAATGGGGCCAGAAACTTCCTTTCGGGTTTTATATGGAACCATGTGATGATAGCTGAAAGTAATTTCATTTTTTTCTGTGTTTTTAAAAGGCTACCCTGTTGCTATTGGAAAGAAGAATGCTATTTGTTTATACTTCATTGGTGCCCCTAAATACAACAACAAGGGTCAAGTCATGTCGTTTACCAAAACTCAAAATCAATGGACTGTGCTACAAAGAGTTGACAGTGAACAGGTTTGTTAGCTGGGTTGTATGGAGCAGTGTCCTACATGCCCTGTAGGTTTTTATTATAAATAGTTGTTTTGGGAATTAAATTTCAATGGTGTATTGTCCCAATCTACCTGTACAATGACAGTGATGTTATCGTTATAATTTTTAGATTGGATCTTACTTTGGGTTGGAACTGTGTGCTGTTGACATTGATTCTGATGATACCACCGACTTCCTCATGATTGGAGCTCCCTTTTCCTCCGAACCTCAGAGAGAAGGCTGCATGCATGTGTACATGCTTACAGGAGAGGTAATTACCTACTAGTACCTACTACTAATACTAGTACCTACTAGTATGAGCATTGTATGTCTACAAGAGCAGTCATTGTCCTAACGGTGTATAGAGTAGTTAGAGTGTCTCACAGATTTTCGTTTGCAAAAGAGCCTCTATCTGATTACAATTTTTGCACATTCTCCCACCCACAGAATAAGCTGGTGAAGATCCAGAATGTTTCAGTGGCGTCTCTGGGCAGGTTTGCCTCCTCCATGGCCTCTCTCCGGGACCTCAATGGTGATGGGCTCCAGGACCTGGCAGTGGGAGCCCCACTGGAGGATGACCAGAGAGGAGCCATTTACATTTACCTGGGAGACAAAACCTTGGGCATTCAACCTAAATATAGCCAGGTAGGGGGCGCCGTGGCTCAGTGGCTAGAGCGTCAGACCATTACTTCGGGGACCCGGGTTCGATTCCGGCCCAAGGTCATTTCCCGATCCCACCCCCTCTCTCTCTCCCACTTGTTTCCTGCCATCTCTACGCTGTCCTGTCTGATTAAAGGCAAAAAGCCCCACAAAAATAAATAAATAATATATATAGCCAGGTAATAATAATAAAACAACTATTTGTTGTTGCATATATGTCATATGTCATTTCTTGGTATGGATAACGTATTCCCAAGTGTATGTCTTGTTTGCCTAAAATGTGTACATGCATGTGTGTAACTCTTTGTCCCTTGAACTCTAAAGCACATTAGAGCAGAGATGCTGTCAGTGGGTTTGCAGCAGTTTGGGGTGACCATTGATGGGAAATCTGACATGGATGGCCTGACGGAAATTGCAGTAGGTGCCCGTGGACACGTGGTTCTGCTAAGGTGAGATTTAGTTGAACAAAAGGTGTCATCGGAATGCACCCCTTTCACTGCCGTTTTACGTGCTTTTGGTTGAAATCACAATGAAAAAACGTTCTCAAAACACATCTGATTGACGTGATTGTGTTACCAACTCAATATATGAACCTGAACCCGCCGCCATGTACAGTATAAAGTAATTAGACCTAGAAAAGAAAGTATTTCACTTGGATTATTCCTTTACGACTTCAGCACCAGAGTTTCACTTGAATCTTGGTATTATGTCCTATCCATTGTAACGATTGCCTATTGATGACGTTAATTATTGTTGCCCCCACTCTCTTCTGTTTTCCCTTTTGACTGAAGCGTGGATGTTTTTGTTTTGTCTACCACTTTATTCCTGCCACTGATTCTGTCTGCCTGTCTGTTTTATGGTGTGCTTCCTGGTAATAAACTACGGACAGCATTTTTCGTTTACTTTGTGTCTGTCAATCCTATGGATTAACATGAGGATCCAGCCAGATCCTTACACCATCCTGTATGCCCCCATCTCCTCCAGGTCCAGGCCCGTCTTCAGTGTGTCGGCACATTTCTCCTTCAGCCCATCGGAGGTCACTGTCCAACACACTGACTGTTGCAGCAAGCAGACGGAGGCCTTCCCTGTGTTCCATGTAACCGTCTGCTTCAAGATGATGGAAGATACAAAAAGCACCAAAGGTACAGTAGCTTTGAACAGACAATAGTGGATTATGTGAAGATGAATCTTGTGTTAAAGGAATATAATTCTAGTGTTAATCTACCCATGTCTCTGTCGCTCCAGCTCGATGAGTAGGAAGAGGAATGAGAAATATGATATGATAGGCTGACTTGCAGTTAACACTAAACTAAAAGGGGCAAAGTTGACCACAAAACTGCAGTTATGTACATTTTATATATGCTAAAGAAATTGTGATTATATTTTAACATGATTGAAAAGATGCACATTTTTTAAATCAACTTTCAAGAAGAATTTACTGTCTGTTGAAAGTCGTTCAGCACATATTGTATTTTGGTAGTTACCGGTCACTCCTAATGTGACCTAGGCTAACAAAGAGACATTCACAGTAGACTAATGAAAATTGGAAAATTGGAAAATTGAATTGATGTGAAACTGTCGCATGTACTCTAGTTTCCCCTGCAATGGGTATAAAGAGCTTGTGTTTGTTTATCTGCTTCTGTTTTGTGTGTTCTCACAGATGTACTGAGCACTGGGCTGAAGGTAGACTATGACCTAACTGTTGATTCCCAAAGACAAAACAGCCTAGGTTTTCTTGCAGCTGAGAATTCAAGAAGTATTCAAACCAGACTTCATTTAAACAAGACTGAAACGTGCCAGAAACACACTATTTATTTGCAGTGTCAAGTAAGTAACTACCTAGAGGTAGAATAGACTAGATACCATTATAAGTCACGTAAGTCACGTGTATTATTTCAAAGCAAATAATGATTCCTTACTTTACTCTGTTACAGCAAAGAGATAATACATTGCTGTTTTACTTGTAGGGTTTTTATATCTAATGAACACTTGACTGATTTTCTGGTTGCCAATTTTGTCCAATTTTTCACCTCAGTATCAGAACGAAAGCATAAAACAAACATTTTTAACCTAGAGTTGCTCCACTGTCAGGATGAGCGTGGATTCAGCTGTGGCCTAGTGAATGTTTGTCAGGCTATCACAGGCCTCTCTGAATTCGAACACCCATTGCTCTCTTTGATACAATATAGTTGATAATGACAGAGTACTAACTGAGTCTCTCTCCTTTAGAGCTGTGGAGTTGACACAGGGTCTCCTGTCCAGATCAAAGTGAATTTCTCTCAAGCCGAGAACCAGCAACCTTATGGGATACTAAATGATGACAGTAAGAGAGAGGCTATTGTGGAGGTACAGTAGGCCTTGATTCTATGGTTGATGATTGATTCTAGTTTTAATAAACACATGGGAGTATTCTTTTCAATATAAAACTTAACCACTTCAATCTCTTCAATCTTCAATCAATCTCTTCAATCAACGCTTTTGATACTTTCCTGAAGTGAAATTTTATGTGATTTCTGCAGGTTCCCTTTGAGTACTATAGACCTGGACCTTGAAGTGTGTCAAGTATACTGCTTCAACATCAAGCAAGCCACTCTTCAAAAGAAGTATGCAGCATGTTCCAGCATGTTCACTACTTCACTACGGACCCAGCCTTGACTAAATTGTTGAAGGGTCTTGTCAAAATTCAAGCCTGGATTCTCTATCTTAACCTGATTATAGGATATAATTTGACTGATTTCCTGTATCAGAGAACAAAACTGTGGTTTACTTATGTATATAACATGCACATTATGATCCTTATGAAATTGTGTTTAATGACATTGTCCATAATCTTATTTTTAATGATCTTTTATTTGGTTTAAAAACAAATCTACATTTTTTTGGTGAGAATTTTAACACATTATGTTCCAGACATAGAAATTCAGGGAAACTGATAGTTTTGCAGATAAAGTCAGTATGTGAGAGAATTTTGGTGATGCATGTAGTTGTCTCAAAAATGTGATTTTTTTTATGGACATGCCTCTCCTGTCCATAGTATGTGAAGATTCGTGGAACCTGGTTCTGATGATGATGTCCACTTTCATTCACCATTTTGGCAATAAATAAAGGTGTCTGTGTAATCCAAGGCTGTCTTATCCTTTATATAGAATTTAATTTAATATAGAATTTGAATTGATTATTTTTGTGCATAATAATTCAGTATGCAGAACATCTTACTGTCAGTGATCTCAACCTGAACCTGTCCCCTAGACAAAGAGGTTGGTCGGTACTATCTGAAGGGATTTTTGGGAAGATACATAAAAAGATGGCATTGGCATTGATTGATTTTTTTTTTCCACCTGGTGGAGAGCCACCTTTGAGTGAAGTGCCATGATACAAATTTCCGAGTGGACGACGACCCACATGAGTAGGGAGCGGGAATTCTCACTTTCATGCTCTACTGATAACACAAAAATAGCTACATCAACCTGTCTGGCCAATCTGATTGGCTGCTTTTGGTTTACTGTGACAACAATGCTTAAATAATAAATATGTGTTATATAACATTAAGTTATCACTTACCCATTTATCAATAACTCGTTAATATTACTTTGACAACAGTATTTCCAAGAGTCCAAGAGTCATATACTGTTTACAGGGTACATTATAAAAGACCATATAGACAACAGAAAAACAAACAGTATGAAGGAAAATAGTGAAAAATGTCTACTGTAATGTCTACTGATAGTGTGGCATCCATTTTACTCATGACAGTGGAATGCTATGTAGGCTATACAGTAGACTATAAACAATGTCTTCTAAAATTATTTTAAAATACATCTGTAGAAAACAACCCCACATTCATCACAAATCACAAAATGGTACAATAACTGAAAAATGAGCTCCTTTCTTGGGGAGGTGGTGACCTCTGGGTGGAGGTTGATGACCTCATATCTATACATATCTATGCAAAGATATAAACACTTTTTATTTCTTTTTACAGTACAGCCGGTGTTGAAACCAACACTGAATCAGAGGATTAAAACTTGTGTAAATAACGAGTAGACTTGAAATGAGTAGTAATTACTGTCTAAACTAGTAACCTTGTGATTCATTCAGTGGAAATACTTTGCCCTTTACAATTTACAATTTACAATCTAACAATATAAAATCATTTGTCCTAAGAACCCAAAAGGGTTACACTTTATTTGAAGGTACCGTCATAAGACTAACATGACACTGTCATTAACTATGACATGATGTTGTCATGAATCTGTCATAGGCCTACACCTGACTTTATACACCTGTCATGACTTGTGTCATTAATTGTCACCCGGTATTTGCCATGGTTAGGGTTAGCAGTAGGGGTAGGGTCATGTCAGCAGTCATGACAGGTTTACAAAGTTTATGACAGATTCATGACAACGTCATAATTAATGACAGCGTCATGTTACTCTAATGACGGTACCTTCAAATAAAGTGTTACCCACAAAAGTAACAATAAGTTAAGAGATGACAAAACCAAAATAACAGTAATGGATCTTTGTGCTTCAACAATGACCATAACTAAATACAGTATGACAAATAGGGTGTTTGTTGTGCTTTAACAATTGTAAATACACAAAACCAGATCTAATGTCCCAGTCTTTCAACATGCTGTGTAAAAATCTAGAAACCTAAAAATCAATTTACTGGCACTCTTAAATATCAATATATATTATATAAACATTTATTTTTACTTCAAGAGGCATTGTAAGATACTGTACCTTAGAAGTGGAGTACAGACGTGGAAGGTGAATTCTGTGATTGAGTTTTGTTCTTCCTGTTTTTCCTCTTCATAGTCTCAAGAGTACATTCCCTGGTTTCTGAGAAAATGAAACTCACAGCGGTTGGGCAACCTAAGGTAAAACACTAGCCCCACCTCCAGAGTACAGGATGAGTGCTAACTTTGGCACAGAGGGGAGAAGAGGGAAGGCAGTTTAGTTTGACAAAAATATCATTAGATCATTTTGATTGGATGCTCAAAACGATTGGATGTTGTTTTTCCCATCCTGTTCATTCCACATTTTTTTTTTTTTTTTTTTTGTCTGTGCATTGTGTCAGTGCATTAAATTAATTAGTTGCAATCAAGGTGTGAAGGGGAATAGTAAAGTGCATCTTGGAAAACATCTTGGACCCTATACCTTTAACTTGGTGGGCCACAGGGGTGAAAGTAAGGCTATACGCACCTACTGTACACTAAGTATAGGTATAAAATTGACAGGTGGTGCGTAGTAGTGGTAAGAGAAGAGGGTTTCTGCTAACAAAAACCCATATGTAAAAACACATCTGCCAACAATATGCCATCGGAAATAAGCGATATTCTGCAGCGATCTTTATTGCAGCCTCCTGCTCTGTCTGGGGAGTGGAGCTTGCTGCTAACCATGCTCCATACATCCATAGGGCCTACATAACACATAGGCCCACTGATTTATTTATGTATTTTGAAAAAGTGTCGATAAAGTTGTAGTACTGGTAAGAAATTTTAACTACCTTCACCCCGCTACCTTCCCTGGTGGGCCACATAGACCTATGCAATGGTCTTATTCAAAGATAGTGACCCTCTCACCAAAGATCATGGCTTGAATCCTCTCTGCTCTCACTATCACGATAACGGCCTTCCCCCTCCCTGCCTTTTGGTGGCAGTAATGTCCTCTCACGAGGACAAAGTGCCACGAGAGAGTGATGTTTTCACATTTTACAAGTAGCCAACAGCTAATCTTATCTACAACAATTTGTTGTGTTGGACAAGTGTTTTTTTTTAACAACTCTGATTGTATTTAGCTTAGAAGCGTTGTGAGACTTTTCAAATTGGGTCTACAATCGTTGACAGCAATGGGCTAAAACAACGTTAGAGGTGTTGCTTTAACGTTAGCGAGTCATGTCATGTCCCATGCCGAAGTTAGTGGAATTTCACGTTTTGATGATCAAATTCACAAGATCTTGTGACGGATTTAACATCAACTACATGTGTACATAAATTCACGGTGGGAAATGGCATTTGCCAATTTATTTGCAAGTCCACCGGGAGAATTGGATTTTAACGACGTAACACCTGCAGGTCACAGGTAAGTTCATACCATGACCTCTTTCCAGTTTGTTTTATCTTTATTATGGTCATTGATTGAATAGATGATGATAGATGATAAAAAATAGATAGGTTTTTTTAAATTGTAACCATCATTTTAACACGATAACGTTAATGATAACGTTGGGTGCTACTAAAATGCCATGCTGTAACGTTAGTAGTGTTAAGAGAACCCTACCGACAACACGGCATAGCTATTTTAGCATAGCTTTGTAGAATGCATGGAGTCTGTCATATGACTGTGTCCATTAACGTTAAGACTGCTATTGAGTCTTCAGTGAAAACCATAACGTTAGTTTCCCTAACTTGTAACCTTCAGATGTCTTTATTTCCCATGTCGCTTGAAGCAACAGACAGGCAGGTTGCTCCATAGGTTTATGAAAGTCTTGTGATAACGTTACACCTTTCTTGCGATATGGCTTTAGGTCGGACCAGTCATATCAGAACACGAAGAGGCCCTATGAGACTCCCCGGAACACAAACCCCAAGAAAAGGAAGAGAAAGAATGTGGGAGGAAAATTTGTCTTTTTCCAAATGCTTAACTTTGGTAGACTGTAGGCTACAATACACAATAACTGCAAATCATTTTTAACTCAATTGTAGTCTTCAATGACCCATAACAGTACAGCCTTTAAGTTAACATATGTTTGCCTTCAGGACGTTAAAAGTAATGAGGCTTGGAGACAGCCAAATTCCCACAAGGAAAGCCAAGATCACAGAGTCCCCTTTAAAGATGAGCAGGTGGATGTCCATCAAAAGCCCAGCCCATGTTGGACGGATAAGAAAACCCCACAAAACCGCTTATGGCCTGTTTCTAAAGGTGGGTGTCATTTGTCATTCATCACAATCAAAGCTACTTTGGTCTCATAGATACAAGTACATTATAAAAACTCTCTGAGTTTTTTCTTGTAAAAGTGGTGCAGCGATTAAGAGCTTTTGCCTGGTTGTTTAGGTCACCCGAAAGAGGGGCAGAGGAGCCACAAAATCAACAGGAGGGAGGACTATGTCCAAAACAAAATGCACAGAGGAAACGTGAATGAATACACCAATAAGCAACAGGGCAGAGAGACCAACAATGGTAAAGGCAGTGATTTTGATGTCAAAAAGATGACAAAACAAGGCTACAGAAATGCCTTTAACCAAAGAGGCAAAGCTGGATCAAAGAAAGGACGAGACAATGGCCGAAAGGTAGGCCAACAGTTTCCGTCTTGTGTTTTTAAATGAACTGGCTTAGCGTGACTCTACTGGGACCTGTCGCCATCATAACTATTCAGACATCTTATAGAAGCTGAATGTAGCATTAGTGATTCATTTTGTCTCAGAACCAGAGCCTATATTTAAAATCTTTATTGTAATGATACTATAGAGAACTTGGGAACCTGTTATCACTCAACCTAAACTGCTGGCTTCACATTGTCTATTTGGTGTTCAAATAATATTCCCAAGCTCTGTACTGTAAAAAAAATCTGGAATTGTATCACTGATACCATTCCTTGATCACCCATGACGAGGCATAAAGCACTGTATGCACAGTACAAAATCGTGATGCACTATTTTGAGAAGGTGCATTATTTCCAGATAACTGTACAGCACACTTGTGATGTAGTTTCACTTTTGCATATCAACTTGCCTCACTTCCTCAGAAGAACTGTCACATTAAAACAGAATTACAGTATCGTGGCCTGATGGTCATTCTATATGTAATCATGTATACAACAATGTACTGTAGACCTACAGTACATGAAATACAGTACACTGACTTGACTGAATAGCCGTAGTAAAGTATAGTAAGTAGTAGATGGGTCTTTGAGAGGGTGAAACCCAGTTGGTGTGCATTGCTTAGAGCCTGACTAATGGAAATCCCTGAAGTTGATGTTTTCCTTTCTCATAATTAATCCAGCAGGCCTGGCAAAGACCCCCGCAGGAAAAGAGGAAGCCCTCCATGACCCAGGAGTTCAAAGAGCAGAACTCCTTTGAGGTGAACGGGCGCCTCATCTGCAAGCACTTCCACAGAGATAGATGCCTAAAGGTGAGTCAGCGATGAATGGGGGTGATGTCATAAGGAACATGAACTATTTCTATTTGCAGCCTGTGAGTGTTTCTCAGAGTCGAGAATGCTTCCTAGGTAGCACACTAGCCTTGGAAGGCATACACTTAAAAAAAAACGAGGTTCCATCAGTGCATCTTTGAAAAATCTATGAACAAAGGCCTCTGTCCTTGCTAGAATTTAGAAGGATGCTTGACTTTTGAACAGTACTTGGTGACTTGGAATGCTCGAAAAAGCAGCCTTCCAAGCATGCTTCCTCGACTTTGAGAAACGCTGAAATGATCATATCCAATTGCTAATTTATTTGTTTGTTTACATTTTAGGGTGACCAGTGCCAGTTTGAGCACTCCTATGACCTTGGAGATTTCAAGTTCAATGAAGCGTGCAAATTTTACATCCAGGGCTTCTGCTTGAAAGGAGAACGCTGTCTCTTTATGCACAATATCCTTTTGTCTTGTGTTAATTAGTCAGTGTCATTAACCAACATGTCATTGTATGGGCTGGGTGCCTTTTTTTACATGTTACAACTCCTTGACGTTTTTTTCCAAGAACTTTCCCATGCAAATTCTTTCACGCTGGCAGGAGATGCCACCAAGGCGCCAGCTGCAAGTTCTCACACGATGCTCTTACTGAGCTAACTAAAGGTTTGCTGGATAAGGTCAGTATTTGCCAATAATAGGATGATGGGCTTACAGTATTTATGATTTTATCTGATGTGCCAGAGCATGCACTAGGATAATAGATGTTTGTGAAACTGAAATCCTTGCTTGTTTTTTTTTTTTACTCATCTAGATGTTATCGTTATGTAATGTATCAGTTGTTGACAAACATCGATAAAAATGTACGCAGTGCTCTTCCTTTGATTTTAGTGAAGACTAACTACAGCAGCCTTGCAATAACGGAGCACTACAATTACATGTCTGGTGTGGCCATTGTATTGGCCTCAATGTGGGCTGTAACTGGTCACATCTGAATAGTGAATAATGGGGCTCTTTTGTGTGTTTACTGTAGTTACTTGAGGAACAGAGGGCGGCTAGTGAGCCAACGCAATGTGAAACCCAAGAACCGAAAGCTGAACCTGCTGTGGACTTCTTGACTAATCCCATCAAGTATGTGAAAACGGGCTCCAGCATTCACACACAGACCTACCACATACACATTTTAACCATTGTAGCCACTATGTTTTCTTGTCTGGGTATTTACACTGTCAAGACCAGGACTCCGTTTCCCGACGGATGCTAGCTAACCACCGTTGTCCGACGCAGTTACTAACGATAAAGATGGCAAACAACGACCAATTCCCAACGCGCTTGAAGTTCTGTCGTAACATGTTAGTCCTGACGACATTGGTTACAACTTACATTGTTCCAACTACATCGTTCCCAGATGTTTCGGCAGCGTTCGGGGAGAATTCGGAAGCACTCGTTGCAAAAAGCATGTCAACATAGCATGGCTAAAGTTGTAGCATCACTAAGCTCATAAAATCGCTAGTGTTGATAAATAAACTACACAATGATAAACTTAGTGGTAGTGATAGATAATATTCCCCGACATGACAGTGTTTCAATTTGTATGGGCTATTTGATGATAACCACGTTATTTAATGAGTCTCCATACAAAACAAAAAAAAAGTTAAAAACATACTTCTTTTGGTAGTCAACTACGAGTTGTGCCTCACTCCAAGTATGAGGAATGGTGGTGATGAGGGTTAAGGCCAAGCACACCTGTGACAGCAGATTGATGTTTTGTCAAATCTCCGGTTCGAATCCAGGCGGGAACGAAGTTGTCTATTTTTATATATATATTTGACATGCTGTAGCCTACTCGTGATTGTTGGTGACGTGTTGTAAGTTATCTTTGTTTGTTCTTTGAAACTTCTATGGATAACTGGAGCATTTGTGTTTCAAACAGCATCTTACCACATGGTGAAGTTGAAGTGGGAATTAGTTAATCCTGTAGGTGGGGGTAATGCATCAAATGATGCTCAATTTGACAGTTTTAAGACCCAAACAGACGAGGAAGAGGCTTAACGACAGCTATACACCTGTCGCTGCAACTACAGTCCCACATCCGATGGTAAGGTCATCCGACGCCGTTGGGGAACGATTCTAAACACTAACGACAGTGAAACTACTGTGGTTGTAACGACTAAGTTCCAGCGACTGTAGTTGTAAAGACTGTAGTCTTAGCGACAGCTTTGGGTAACACAAATGCCGGACAACCGTCGTTCCAACCACGGAAGTTGCTACGTTAGTTTGCAACGACGCTGTTGGGAAACGGAGTCCTGGCCAAGTCTTTCTGTTTATGTGTGCGTTTTCTCATCTGCTTTCTCAGGATGAGTTTTTACAGCACTGCTCCGGCACCTGAAACTCAGTCAGCTGGTCTTGTGTTGAGCTCGGAGGCGAAAGACGCAGAACTCACCCCAGAGTCCCTTCCCATCTCTACCAATCAGACAACTCTGTCGTCTACAGCCCATACACAACCTTCTGCTACGCCACCAGCTGCTTCAATAGCACAGACCAGTCCTGTTAAGTATGTGACACCCACTCATCTACATAATACCCATTATGCAAGAAACTAAAGGCTAATTCAGACTGAAGATACGCGACGAGATGAGACGGTTTTAGATAGTTGCAATGGTGTGAATAAATTGTCTTAAGAGCTTTACGATTATTTCTACAGGGCATATACTCATTACATTGAGCTTTTAGATGATTTCACAAGGTGTGTGCTAATGGTATTTATTCCTTCAGTTTTATAGCTGTGTGTGATTTTGCTTGATAAAAAATGCATCTAGTGGCATTTCTTTAAATGTTCTCCTGTTTCTCAAAACAGATTGAATCTTTTCAACTCGGCTCCTCCTCCCGTGTGCCGGTTCAGCTTTGGAGCCAACAGTGCTGATTTCACCCCCCATGCTTACATCTCTGCCCGTCAACCTCGTCTCTCTCCAGCCCAGAGAGACCCCCACACACCTCCTAGTGCCTCACCACCAACCCAACCACCAGCATCAGCACAACCCAACCGACCTGCCACTGTCTCCTCAGCTCCCTCTCGAGCAGAGGACACTCAGAGTGTCGAGACAGAGGGACACAGGTCCACAACACCACCTGGTAAGATACTGCCGACAAATACGTATGACAAAAACAACTAAAGCGACAAAAGCAGCAAGCTATAAAATTGGGCAAATTGAAGACAAACAAAAAAAGGGAAAAATTTTCCAGCAATAAAATAAATGTCAATGGGCATGTCATGAGCTATTAGAGTGATGTTATTACTCATATTGACACATTGTCAAAAGCATCTGTGTTCCTTATTGTCCATATACCCGTCTTAGTTGGTATCTCTTTTTAGTTCCCTCTCTTGTGATATCAAATTATCTCTATTGAATTCCTGAGCACACTGTGGCATGCCTTTATGTGTAGCTGATGTCATGGTCCCCTTGTTTGGTCCAGGTGCCACTTCTTCAGTTCTAAGGACCCTCTTCACCCATCTAAGTCCGTGTCGGCCTGACGATGAGGAAGAGGAAGATGAGGCTCTAGACGCTGGAAGTAGTCAGAATGTAGCTGATGGCGCCGATGACAAAGGTAACAGACATCAAGACCTGTCTCTCTGCACAAACATATCAGCAGCCTCTCCTGGTAGATCAGGTGTGGTTGCCTAGAGCACATTAACGTTATATCAACTCAGACAAGCATTGAGACATTGAAAAGTCTGCATTGAATTACAGGATGTTTCTATTCTGTATGTCATTGGTCTGCTAAGTTGGCTTGATTTATTTCACCTGTAAGCCTGTTAACAGTATATGTGTCAACATCAGGAGTGGATATTTTTTTTTGTCTTCAAGTAGCTAAACCGACCAATGTCTGTGTGCTTGTTTTAGGTTCTCCGACGACTAAGCTTTGCGCTAAGAATACAGCTAAGGTGAAGGAGGTCAGCGAAAGTAACCCTAGGGTCCAAGAGCTGGAGATTGACCTAAAGCCAGAGCCAGGACAGTCTGCACTTGCCTTAAAAGCAGAGTCACAATTTGTTGAAGAGACGAAGAAAGAGGAAGTGGAGAGAGAAGAGCCTTTTGCCATCCCTTTAAATCCGGTCCCTTGTGCCTCCACCCCAATCGCAAACACTCGCAGGACCTACCAACCACTCGCTGTGGACCTTTCTCCTCTCCCTCCTCTTCCCTTCAAAGACTACCACCCCCACACATCATCTCCCCAGACTGTCAGCTCAATGACTCTCAATAATACCAGTGTGAACTCCCAGAGTGCTGTGCGGCGCTATGTCCCTCTCAAGCCTCGGGGAGGGGTATGTCAAACACAGGCAGAATCCCAAGGCCGGCATAGTCTACCGGTTCAGACTCTGACATGGTCGGTGCCTTCAGCGGGCTCTGTCCGGCAGCCAGCGTTCAGGAACAGGAGCCTGAATACGAAACGGGACCCGTGCTAAAGGGTTGAGGATTTGCTGTGGACTCGACTGCTAAACACAAGCTGCTATTGCTACAATATTGCCTCTGAGGCTACAATGTTTACCTCCTCAGAGGACAGGACTACGAACACCACACAAAATGTATGTGACTCACTCAGCAATCATGGCTTATTGTTTTGTTTTGTTTGTTAGTTTTTTTTAATCAGTGGCGATACTTTAAAAAAGTGTCTTTGCTCCACACACCCCACACCTTTGATGGTTGTGCGAATAAGTTCTTCAATGTTGAAGCAATTACATTTGTTTTCTTAAACTGTCTTGTTGTGTGCAAAATGTATACAAGAAAAATGAATTATAGAAATAGTGGAAATAAAATTATCATTTTTAAAAGCTGAGAACATATATACAGTACATGTTTGCCCTTTCATTATACTTAGATGACAATTATCTCCTATTAGTCAAGTTCATTATGTATTTTTGCTGGATTTTTTTGGAGATTTGGAAAACTATATATTTTTGAAAAGTATATTGTATAAGCAATCAGAAAAACAATGTTTCCATTTGCACAGGTGTCTGCATGGCGGCCATCTTGGATTTTTCAAAATGGCGTCCAAAAAAACTAAATTTTGACATTTCTCAGCTTCTGAATAAGCTAGAACACTGATTGTAACTGCTAAACCTACATTTTCAGGGACAAGGAATCCAATGGCACCAACATAAATTGGATAGGTCTTCACAAAATGGATTTTAATACAGAATTTTTCTTTTATTGATTGTTTTAAATGACTGCCACACAAACTATGTGTCTATTATCTCTGACTACATTCAGTACTCATGCTGTTCTGTGTAAACCATCAATGTCAATCTATGCATCAGACTTTGCCAATCCTAGAGTACAACATGGGATCCTCCAAGTTGATCATCACATCTGCTTCTGGGCACACAAGGAGCAACAAAGACCTGCTCTTTGCACACTCCTGATCCACCAGGCAGTGCTGGCGTCACAGCGAAACCCACCTGATGCACAGCTTGTGTTCTTCTCACCAGACACAGATGTCCTGTTGAAGAACAATTCCATTTCTATGGCATCTGGTGTTGTGAAAATTGAACCACTGTGGAGAGCTCTAAGTCCAGAAAGAGCAAAGGCTTTGCCTGCCTTCCTTGCTTTCACAGGGGCTGACAACACTGGGAGGTTTTCTCACATAGGCAAGGCAACATGGTTTCAGGTTTACCTCAAAGCTGATGAGGATGTCATCAGTGCTCTGCAGATGCTTCTGGAGGAAGCAGACGTGACAGAGGGAATGCTTTCAACACTGGCTACCTTTGTATGTACAGCCTACACACCCAAGGGCATCAGCATCAAGACAATCCCTGACCTACGTTGGCATCTCTTCTGCAAACACATGGCAGAAGGTGACAAGCTCTCTCCAACAATCGGTGCTCTGAAACAGCACATCTTGAGAGTCCATATCCAAACACGGGTGTGGGGACAGGCAGCCATCGCTCAGCAGGTTCCACAGTTGGATACTTCAAAGACTCAGATGGTCAGCTAAAACCTACCACCACAGAGGTCCTTCCAACTCCAAAAGCCATTGTTAAGATGGTGAGATGTCAGTGCAAATCAGACTGTTCCTCTGTGCTCTTGCAGAACATAGAACTTAGCCTGTACAGATCTCTGTCAGTGTGGCAGCCACTGCCAGAATGATGAAGACTCTCAAGACATCACGTACGAAAATGACAATGGTGATGATGACGATGAGGTGCAGAGACTGTCAAAAGGGCATGATCCTTCCTATGTGTAACGTTCCATTACACTGACCATGCGCGTATGGGGAGCGTGTCTATGTTCCCACAGCTCTATGTTCCCACAGCTCTATGTTCCCACAGCCCTATATTCCCACAGCTCTATGTTCCCACAGCCCTATGTTCCCACAGCCCTATATTCTCACATTTCTAAGAGTTTTATTTTCTTTCTTTCTTCAGTCAGGTACTATAGTCCCACATTTCTACCCCTGCCTGGTAGACCCCCTATGTAAGTTCAAGCAAGATTCGATCTTTGGTATTATTTGCCCTCAATGGTGCCTTCCAGGAAGTGGGGTTAGGTTTAGGGTAAGGGTAGGGTTCTTTTATGTTGTGCTGCCTAGATTTATATTCGCAATGAAAACGATCTTCATCCACTCTCGTTTTCAGAACGTTTTGCATCCACATTCCACAACGATTTTATATTCATCTACCTCAGCGATCATTTTTGAAATCGACCACAGCAATCATTTTTGGAATCATTTTCATTTTCAGAATCTTCCATTCTAATGTGAACGGAAGGGCTAACTGTATAAATATTACCTGTGTTGGTGTGAACATGCCCTTATTGGAACATATTGCATATTGGTCTCATTTTTTTTAAAAAAAATCTTTGTAATGGGGCATGGGGCTGTGGGAACATAGGGCCCAATTTCCCAAATTTCCTAAGAAATGTGGGAACATAGGGTTGTGGGAACATAGGGCCTAATTTCCAAAAATTCTGTGAAAAATAAAAATTCCTAACAAATGTGGGAACATAGAGCTGTGGGAACATAGGGCTGTGGGAACATAGGGCTGTGGGAACATAGAGCTGTGGGAACATAAGGTTGTGGGAACATAGAGCTGACCCCCGCGTATCTCTGTAAAACAATCAATAAAAAGAAAAACTCTGTATTAAAATCCATTTTGTTAAGACCTATCCAATTTATGTTGGTGCCATTGGATTCCTTGTCCCTGAAAATGTAGGTTTAGCAGTTACAATCAGTGTTCTAGCTTATTCAGAAGCTGAGAAATGTCAAAATTTAGTTTTTTTGGACGCCATTTTGAAAAATCCAAGATGGCCGCCATGCAGACACCTGTGCAAATGGAAACATTGTTTTTCTGATTGCTAATACATTACAGTTTTCAAAAATGTATAGTTTTACAACTCTCCAAAAAAATCCAGCGAAAGTTAAAATCCAAACATAATGAACTTGACTATATCCTCAATCTCTTCCGGAACTGTGATATTAAGACTTCAGACAAAACAAAGGATTATAACTGGCAAGATTATCTTTTATAAAAAGAGCATTCTTTCATGTCCTAGATATGATTTAAGCAGATGGTAGCTGTCTTCATCCTGTTTTCCTTTTTGTTATGCTTAAAATGTGACAAACCAAGACTGCAAGCTGGCCATTTTAGCATCTGACCAACAAGTAGGATGATTTTGCATACATCTTCCCAAACAGTAATTTTCCCTGGGTTTCAAAAGTTGATTGATACAGATGTATGACTCATGTGTTGCGAAAATAATATTATTATAAGGTAGAATAGAGGAATATCCTTACTGTCCAGCACCTGTTTTGGATGTGCACACCATCCTTCTTTAAATGCATGAAATGCAGAATGAAGGATGTGCAAACATTAGTTGAGCAAACCGATGAACAAAATGTGACACATTCTGTGTCATTTATTTAAAAGAGTAAAATGTTTCATTTAACATGAACAGGCTTCATTCAAAAATAATTAACATTTACTAAAAAGGTGTGACAACCATTTTAAAAATTCTAAGAATTAACTTCTACATGTGTAATTGCGTAAATCATACAAACATTCTTAAGAGTGCGACTTCCAGCTCTCTAGTCCTCCTCCGTCTCTGGGGCCACCTTGGCCCTGGTGAAGCAGGCCTTCACGCTGTCCGCGGTGGGCCTTCTGGTGTTCCGGAGCAGGAAGCCAAGCAGGATAAAGCCGCCCAGCGCGATGGCCGTCATGCAGCTGATGAGGTAGGCTGCGGGGAAGGTCAGGGGAGCTTCATCGATGTAGATCTGAGAGAAAGAGCGAGAGGTAGGTGCCGTGGAGTGAGACCCAAAGAGCTTAGGAAGAGGCCAGCAAATTTCTGAGCACCACTGAAGTCCATTTTAAAACTCTTTATCACTGAACCAAACGCTAAGCTACAGTAGCGAAGGGGACAAAAGAAAACAAAACTTTTCTGCCATCATCAGTTAGCATCTACGTTGTGCCGAATTCTCACATCTACCAACATCATTTGGCAAAGTAGAGGGCGCCGTGGCTCAGTGGCTGGAGCGTCAGACCATTACTCCGGGGACCCAGGTTCGCTTCCAACCCGAGGTCATTTCCCAATCCCACCCCATCTCTCTCTCCCACTTGTTTCCTGTCCATCTCTATACTATCCTATCTGATTAAAGGCAAAGAGCCCAACAAATATCTTTAATAAAAACATCATTCGGCAAAGTGACACAACAGGGCTACAGGTTGATCCAGTCCAGGTAGTCCCTTTAAAAACCACTGTTCACATGAAAGATGTGTTTCAGTTTACCATATTTACCATATATTACCAAATTACCGGTACCATAATGCTCATGGCCCTTCGATCAAAGGCAGTTAATAGAACAATATAACAAGATTTCTGACCTGCACCTCTTCCATGAGGTCACAGAGCACGACTCCGGGGATGACAGAGATGCGGAAGTGGAAGAGTTCCGAGCCCTTGAGGACAAAGACAGAGGCCAAGACACAGACAGAAACCCAACATGGTCAATCTTCATGATCCTTGAAGCTACTAACATCATGATGCAGCATGAACTTAATACCAGGCTACTTCAGCGCCACATCAATGCTTTAATACCAGCCCCTCATACTTGGACTGAGCATTTGTTAGTGTAAACGATTGCTTGCGGGATGTGTTGAGGATGGGATTAGCTCTTGACTGATGGCCTGTCTTAATCAATCAAATCGATCAAATTCTAGTTCAACGTTTATATCTCCTCCCTCTGTTCACTGATTGGATCCACAATGCTTTAGTGGCTCTATTAAGAGTATATTATGACATATCTTTTTTAAAAATTTGAACTGCAACTGCAATTTCTCTCGTATGAATGTGTGAGACGTATTTACGTAGCAGCTGATCTGCAGTCCCTCTGGGTTGTAGATTGTTTCATTGAGGGTGTCCTTCAGGTGCTGCCTCATCTTCCCCAGGGTGGGCGTAAAGTGGGTGCCTGGCAAACACATTAGGGTTAATGGAAGGATATATAACCCCCCCCCCCCTTTAGATTTCTCTCCAAAGCCACGTATGCCTCCTAATACACACACTTTAAAAAATTATAGATTGATCACATATTTCACAGCTTTCAATAATGACCTCTAATATCAAACTACTGTTATGGCCTCAGAAACGCAGGTACACAGAAAAAAAGGTTATTTGCTTGTCAGTCTAGGGTTCAAACAAACAACAAACAACCACAATCATTCACTCGACAGTGGTTCCTACAAGTAGGAATGGAAGGAAGACAATATTTTTCCATCAAGTGTACCTCTGACTGCCCAGTTTGTTCGGTTGTTGACCTCTGTTACCATGACAAAGTATGGTGAGCGCAGCGGCTGGTCTGGATGGTCGACCCTCCTGAGGTATAATGTGATGTTGAAGTTGGTCAGCGGATACGTCTTCCTCAGCACCTGGTCAACCAATCAGGAGGATGAAGCTTCAAAGTTGGGGTCAAAAAACATCACCCTGCTTCTTAGACCACAATCAGACAGCGGTTTTACTAGTGGTAAAATGGTCTCCTCTCTCACTGATTCAATTGGTTATACAGTAGTAAACTCCATTTTGCTTTTTATAACTGAAAAACACACCATGCTACAAAAATAAAGGTGTTCTGTCTGATTGCGAACTTGATGGGAAGTTTTTGCTATCACCTCAGTAAAGTGGCACCCACACTTGAGTCTACTCCTCCTACTACTACTACTACTAATATTATTACTACTACAACAACAACTACTACTAGTACTGCTGCTGCTACCACTATTACTACTAAACACTTGAGTCAACTACTACTAATACTAGTATTACTACTACTATTATTACTAGCACAACCTAGTCTACTACTACTCACCTCAGTAAAGTGGCACCCACACTTGAGTACGACTCCTACTATTACAACACACTTGAGTCTACTCCTCCTCCTCCTACTACTAAAAGTACTGCTACTACTACTACTACTACTACTACCATCACAACTACCACTACTATTACTACTATAGTACTACTACTACTGCTGCTACTACTACTACTACTACTACAACTACCACCACAACTACTACTACAAGAGAGAAATCTACAACTCTAACACTTGAGTCTACTACTACTACTACCATCAAAACTACTACTATTATTACTACTACTACTACTACTACTATTACTACAACTACCACTACTATTACTACTATAGTACTACTACTACTACTGCTACTACTACTAATACTATTACAACAATCACCAACACTACTACTACAAGAGAGAAATTAGTGTACCACTACTACTACCACCATCACAACTACTACTACTATTACTACAACTACCACTACTATTACTACTATAGTACTACTACTACTACAACCAATACTACTACAAGAGAGAAATCTACAACTCTTAACACTTGAGTCTACTACTACTACGACCACCACAACTACAAGTACTACTACTATTACTAACACTACTACCACTACTTAGAGACATTTACAACCACTATAACACTTGAGTTATATGCTCACAGTGTCTATGTTTGTTGCCTGTTATATGTTATTGTCTACTGTTAATGATAATATTTTATCATGCCTGATATCTTGATATCAAATTGCACTTTAAGCTCTAGTGAGTTATGAGTCTTAATATCGTATATATCTTAGATATATGTCATTTTTTTTAACTTGTTGGTGTTGCACATTTGGAGTTTGGATAAACGCAATTTCAGACTGCTTGCAATGTACTGTTGCAGAGTTTGATTGACAATAAAGTTCTGACTTTGACTTTTGAGTTTACCACTACTAAAGCAGGCAACAACCACTCTTGGGTACTTGGCTACTAACACTTGGTGTGCCCACCGAAACAACAAAAATATTATTCATAGAAAGATAAAAGGCACTCCTTACTAAAATCAAAAAGCCTTTATTAAATTCTGGCTACAAGCCTATGCGTTTCGACACATTGTCTTCATCAGGGCAAATATTATTCAATCTGCACTTGGTGTGCCCACTAGCCTGGCGAATGCCAAACTAAAATCACAAGTGATATTTAGTCTGGGGACCTACCTATTGCATTTCTCGTAGCGGAAGCATCGTTTACAATTGTCCATAGCCGTTTATTGGGCGCTACGAATGTCTATCATACCGTCTGTACATACCTCGCAGCCAATACCAGAGCCACCACGTGACGTAAAATGCAATCGAGGGCCGTACAAATTCCTTTTTGTTCTGCGATTGGATACCGAAAGCAGGCGAGAAAAACGGCCATGGTCACCATGCTCCTCTGCAGAGTGAAATGAAATAAGTGCGCAAAGGAGCATGGGAATTCCCAGGCTATGTGCCCACCGAAACAAAACAAAAAAAAATATTATTCATTGAATCTGCTCACTCACCCTCTGCCTGCAGTCAGAGTTGATGGCGAGGGGAGAGAGCCTGAGACCATCTGTGCAGCCACACTCCTCTGCGGACGCTTTATTGGCACACTGTTTATACACACCGGAGTTCTGCACGCGCGCACACACACACACACACACACACACACACACACACAAAAATGCTAAGTTTATTTTACAATTCCCGAAGCACTTGGCAACGTGAAAGAACAGGGCAAAAGGTTGATTCACTGCGGAAAGTCCCTTTAGAGGTACAATGTGTAACGTTTTAATTGTTCAATATCACAATCTGTTTTACCTGTTGACAAGCTTGTCCTTTTTCATTAACATTAACCACCACTATTAACTCATTGACTGCCAATGACGTCTTTAGACGTCAACTGAAATACTACCGTTCACTGCCAATGACGTCTTTAGACGTCAACTGCGTTTTTTAATGGGGCGGGCTGCAGAAAGACCTAGGGAACCTTGTCTGTAAATATCAGAATTCTCCGTCGAAAATTGTTGTTCCAAATTGATCCTGAGGGTGGCAGTGTGTCACTTTGGATGTGAGATGAGCATAGATTCATAGGTATGGCCAAGGGAGAAGTAGAGAAAGCTAATGACATGGCTAAATATGCTGTTAGCAAAGTGCAAACGTAAATCGGAGAAATTTAGGCAGTTCACACTCGATCAGAGTATGTGTCACTGCCATAGTAGTTCGAGTAGTGTTCCGATCGTGGGAGATGAAGGAGATCAACCTTGGGCAAACGGAAATAGCAGTTGTGACTTGTTTCAGTGCCCAACTAGCTCACAGTTCCGGGTCAGGTAAGAATTTGCGAGCCGGGTGTTGGATCACTGAGTTATCGCTGTCACAGCCTGTAATAGCATATATTTACCTTGTTACAACAATGTCTATTTTATTACCAAAAGCCCCCTGTTACTGTTGTTTTTGTGGTCTTATCAAAGGAAGACATTTTCCCGATGTTTGACGTGCTAACAGACCGAAAAATACGCGCATCCAAGACACTAACGTTGTCAAACAAAACGCTAATTTTCTCCCTTTTTTGGTGAAAAACGGGAAGTTTGGAGAAAGTAGCTTATGTTCGCCTGCTGATTTCTAAGCAATGGAAAGGGGTAGAAACGAACTTTTTTTTCTGGTGAAAGAAGAGAGTCTGCTCTTTCTTGTGGTAGTTTCATTGTTTATGTAGTCGTAACACATAATATTCTGTGGCTCTTTAAAAAACAGTCAAAATTCCCCAAAACCTCTGGCAGTATGGAACTCTCTATACTGAAAACGGCTGGCAGTCAATGAGTTAATTCTGTGTGTCCCTATTGGCTTGAAATTTCGCATTCGCATGCAGATTTAACTGGGGTAGACTCTCCATATACAGCCTCCATATTGGAATACGGAAGCTCAAAAGGGTCATATCGTTCGCATTTTCGCACTCATAGTTTGCAGATGCAGCTATATGCTATCATTGTTTCCCTGCATTGGCAGGTGTGAAGGAAGACAAATTGCAGACCACATTTGTTCAAAATCCAAAAAATCTACCTCATCCAAAAAAGAATAAGGATACTGAACAGACAATAGACTGACATCCGCAGGCAGGCTACCATAGCTGTAATACGTACTTTGAAATGCGTTGTGCTTAATTTGTAATGGGAGAAACTCGAAGGCTACACATTGTACCTTTAAGTCAGACTTTTCTCCGCACACACACACACTGGCTTGTGCTAAAGACGACCCTTACCTTGGACACGGGGTAATGCGCTCGTGGGAGGGGCTTGCTGGGATCTGCATTGTAGATGTTCTCCGAGGTTGGAATCAATGCACCCAACTGGGATGGAGGCCTGTAGTTCACCTGAGACATGAAACACCCTTATCTAAAAAAAACACCTAGTCTAGTCCACAAGTTTAGCCCGAACAAAGCATATACCACGTTAAGTGCTCACATAGGCCAAGTTCAGCGGTCGCAACCCCTTGAAACACATGATTACTAATGACGATCAATAAGCGTCATTACAGACACAAAGTAAAGTATAAATGAACGTTTCCTAGTAGCCAGACATAGCCTGCCCATAATACTGCTGTTCATCCGTATCTATGGTCTGGGGACGGTCTTCAGAACTGAATGCCCTCCCCCCCACCCTATAATCGCGTCAGATTAAAGAACCTCCAGACCATGAATACGGATGAACAGCAGTATTATGGTCGGGCTATGTCAGGCTAGTTTCCTAGTATAAAAAGGCCAAAGAACACTATAATGCTCTATAAGACTTAAAGTTGTAAAGTCTTACATGATAACATTGTAGTGCCTTGTGAATACAGTCATTTGAGTATGCATTTATGAATACTTATCATTCGTTATATATGAATCAATTATTCATCAATGCACTTACATTGCTTCATGAATACTGGGGCCTCATTTATAAAATGTTCTTATACACAGATTTGATCTTAGATTGTTCGTGCGATACGTTTGTTCGATACGTTCGCTTTAGCTTCGTACAAGGGTTTGGCATTTCACCATTGACAAACGATTGCAAGCTGGAGGTGTGAACTGTAGAAGTTTGAAACGTTGCGCATCAGCTTGGTCGTGAAGTAAGCTATACTTCAACAACTGAAACTCAACATTATCTCTAACAATTCTCGATCCTGCTTGCTTTATAGTGCGGCATGGAATTGATCTCTGCAAACAATGGCAATGGTCGGCATGCCAGACGGAGTCGTGGAGGGAAATGATTATTGAGCAGAGCTACGTAGCAAGGCAAGGCCAGGCTATACAAGTGGGGGCTGTAATCAGTGTGGTTACACATGGACACATAAACATATCCATAACAAAGTGTTTGTTGTGTAGTGACACCAAGTAAGAGAATACAAAAAAAAGGAAAAACAACTTTTGCGACTTGCTAATGGACACAATTTTGGTGTTACAGTCACAAAACATTTCTAAAGGTTGCCCCTCTCTCCATTAAGAATGAAATTCATAAAAATTATATGAAGAATTATTTATTTGTCTATTTATCTTCTGTTTTGTTTTGGGCATGACACTCACAGGCAGGGTGAAAAGCAACCTGTTGTCCATGTCATCTGTAGGGTTTCCATGGAGCCACTGCGTGTCGCTAATGCGCTGGCTGGGCAGGTAGACAATGCTGAGTCCCTCGGGGCAGGCATTTTGCAGGGTGAAGGTGAAGCTAGGCATGTCACATAGCATCGAAGCTTCCGGAATGTACACTTTCACCATGGTTATGGCCTGGGTGCAAGAGACAAATTTGCATGATAAGTACGTCACTTACTTGGTAATTTGGCAGGATTTTATTTGTTTTTGTTTTCATTGTATGCTCTTGCTGTTGTTATTTTTTTTTTTTACAAAAAAAAAAAAAAAATAGAAAATCTGTACTAGTGTTTACTGGTGTGACAGTGTCAACCGGAGAGGTTCTGAGGTCTTCTGAGGCATACAGTCTATTTAAATCTAGGCAAATGCAGCCATGTGGATTGATTAGATGATTAGGTGGTGCTTTGCAATAAAGATAGACCCAAAACCTATAGCAAAAGTATCCCAGAAGTTTATTCAAGAATAGAAGTATATATAAGAATAGAGTATAATATAGCCAGACAAGCCAGACTGTACAGCCAAGCTGTATTCGGCAAGTCTATGTAATTGTAGAAAATACTGATAGATAGAAATTACTATTAAATGTAGACTTTGAGAAAAAAATTCAAACACTTGTCATCCAATCACATTTCCCTATGGCTCAGCGCTAGACATGCTGGTTGAGCAAAGTAATTTGCTACCTCTAGGACAGTGGTCCCCAACCCCCGGGCCGCGGCCCAGTACCGGGCCTCAGGAATTTCCTAACCGGGCCGTGACGAGAGAGAGAGAGAGAGAGAAAAAAAAAAGAATTTCCTAACAGGGCTGTGACGACAAAAAAAAAAAAATAATAATAATATGCAAACTCAATGTACTTCGTATAGCCTACTGCTTTTAGATAGTAAGCATGCATGTTTGCATTTGACAACGTCTTTTTTCGGATGTCTGATTGTCCCGCCTTCAACACATTTGTTGGTTGCGTTGATCAACCCTCTCTGCTTCAGCGCAGCCTCTGGTCACTTCACTTGAGCAGTCCTTGGCGAACGGTAGTGTCAAGGTTAGCAAAACTGCTAACTGAATGAGCAAAAAACTAACGTCTCTAGAGAATTATTTGGAAGGGCAAGGGGGGAAAGACCCATTGATAATGTTAGTAAGCCAGATAATGCAAAGAAAAAATCGAAAATATAACGAGTCCTATCTAAAATATGTATTCATTGAGACCGGTGACTCGCATGCACCATGTCCTTTATGTGTGGTACTTATGTGGCGACGGTCTTTAAATTGGCAGATAAAGTTGCTGGATTTAAAGCAAGCTTGATTTGTTGGGAAGACGAGTGGACAGGAGGGTATTTAATATGTTAGTGGGGATTTTACGAGTGGCTGAGGCAGGGCCCCCTTTCTCGCAGCTGGTGCGCGATCATCTAGTTTCAAATGAGTTTGAATATTACTTCCCATCCTCCAAAGATCCACGCAAACGAATGAGAGGGTCCGCAACCCACTCGAAATTCGAGTCACTTGTCAGCGCAGGTGGAAGATCAATTGATCGAAATAACAAATGACGGTGGTCTTAAAAGTAAATTTGAGCAAACCTTTTGGACAAAACCAAAGCGGAATATCCCGAGATAACCGCGGAAGCGCTAAAAACGTTGCTACCATTTCTCACATACCTACGTTTTCGGCAATGGTTGCAACTAAGACAAAATTGCACAATCGACAGGACGTTTCAAACGCACTAAGAGCGTCAATATCTTCCATCACCCTGAGTTGGAGACGCCTTGTTGCGGGGAAACAAGCATAGGGCTCTCACTGATTATGTGGCTTCATTAGTAATGCACTTTCAGTTCACTTGTCTACATACTGTATTTTGTTGAGCATGTTTAGGTGTCCTTGATATATAGCTTCAAAACATTCAGTTCAATAGTTCAATACATTCATGTTTGGTTGTTCAAATTTAACTTCCTCAAGCTTACTGTTAAGTACTGTTCAATGTTCATGAATAACTGGAGTTAGTTATTTTCAACAACAACATGTGAATTGAACATTACATTTATGTGAATTGAACATTACATATATGTGAATTGAACATTACGATTGAACACCCCCCGGTCCTTGAAAAAAATTTGGGAAGCAAACCGGTCCATGGTGCAAAAAAGGTTGGAGACCCCTGCTCTAGGATACTGTACTTCTACGTTTTTAGGCTAAGAAAAATACAAGCCTTTCAGCAGCATGGAAGGGAGGTTTTCCACCTGTGTGAAGTTGGCCTCTCCTCAAACCCAAAATGCTGAAATAACACTGCAGTTCGTTTGTGCTGTGTTTGTGCTGTAAATATTTTCGTTTGTGCTAATAATGCTTTTGAGTAATTTAGAAACACATTTTCAACACAAACAAACAGAGTTTTTTCAGCATTTTGGGTTTGAGGAGGGTGGGCAGCCTCAGGCATGTCCCGATAGAGACTGTTTGGAGTGGTTTTGAGTGATTTGGACATGGAGGGGGGCTGCGTGACGTCACATGTCCGAAAATGTATTTTTAAATTACTCAAAAGCGTTGATAGCACAAACGAAAATATTTTCAGCACAAACCAGCACAAACGCAGCACAAACAAACTGCAGTGTTATTTCAGCATTTGGGGTTTGAGGGGGGGACAACTTCACACAGCTAGGTATTCCCTCCTTTGTAGCTGACCTGAAACATCAACCACCTCTCACTAGGACTGTAACGATATTGTATCGAATCGAGAAATCGTGATACGCAGAGTCACGATATTGTATCGTGATACAAGATGGTAGTATTGTGATACGCCCTTTCAAAGTTCTGTAACCCTTCAGTCCACAAAACAACCACATGATATGATGTGATGGTGCTTCCAAGCTTCAAATCAATATCGTTATTATTTTTAACTAAAAAAAAATGTATTAGTAGCCTCTTGTAACCTATTCTAGCCATAAACGGTTATCAAAAAGATATATTTTAAAAATCGTAGGTCAAAAATCGTGATACGAACTGAATCGTGAGTTGGGTGTATCGTTACAACCCTACCTCTCACCATCATAGCAGATCACATATTTAAACATGTCTTTGAAGATAAAGAGCGACGAGCAACTGGGCCACCTTTTCGCAAAGATGACTGTAGACTGTCAGATTGAGCATGTGGTTGTTGGCCTTGTCCCAGAAGTGTTTGGCCGTCACCCTCATGGCACTGGGATTGGTAAGGAAGACTCTCATGAACTTCTTATGACGGGTCGTGGAGAATGCTGGCACAGGGAGCACAATAAAAAAATGTTTTACACAACACACTGATAGTATTTAGTTTACTTACCCAGGACTACTATGATGGGGATAGTAATCTCCTTGACAGTTTGTGAAATTATCAGTGTACTGCCCATGTAAGAACTGCACACGTTCATAGATGTGCTTCTACTTCTTACCAATGTGGGTTTGCGTGTGTTTGCATGTTGTTGTGAGATTGGCAAAGTCATCTTACTGGGCCAACGTAATTTCTTGAACTGTGAAACACTGCCTGGGTCAATTGTAATTCCTTTTAACTATTAAACACCGCCAGAATGGTAGGGTATAGAAAACACACTGCCAGAGCTAAGCGCAGGATCAGGAGTATGACAGGTGGAGTGGCAGAAGGCAACTGTGCTTTATCTATCGATATCTTTAGTATTTTTTTTATCCAAACATCACCAAATTTGGCAAATCTGATGTCTGTTGGACGAACGGTTTGAGAGTTATGCTTGGAACACACAGACAGACAGACACACAGACATTCCTTGCATTAATAGATTCATATAGGCTACATGGATTGATACCTTGATACAACTGCAAGTAACACGATGGATGTAAAATGTATAGCCTTTAGTATTTTTTTAAAAATATATTTCAAGCAAAGAATAATATGTGATTACAATAAGTGGAGGGGACTGTGGCATTCTAGAACATCCAATACCTTGTAATCAAATTGACATTAAATACCTAAGGCCTATTTTGGAGTAAGATTATTCATAGAATATCAATTAGAGTGACTTAATGACATTAATCTCTTCTACTAATTTTCATCCGTTCATGCCTCAACTGTGCTTACTCATTTTTTTTTCAGTGTAAAAATATTGCACCGATAAAATTGAGTAATCCTACTGTTTGACGTTTTACAGTGCAGATTGCTTGACTCAACTGGTGTGTGAACACTATTACACTGCTACACTGGGTGAGCGATATCAAAGTACTTACAGAAGTCAGACATAAAAGCCTTGAAGGTGAATGTAAGTGTCTCGCGCACATTGATGCGCACTAATGCGTTCCGACGCAGGCTGGTCATCGACTGCAGTTTGTGGCGGCAAGGGCCCTCCCGCAGGTACCAGTCCTTCCCCTTTGCACTGAAGAGCAGCCAGCTATTCACGGGCACTATGTGGCCTCCTGGTTTCACCAATGAGGGTATGACAACCTTGGCAACTGTGTGGTTCGCCTCAATTCGTATGATAAGGAAATTGTTAATTCCTGGGCACACCACTGACATTCCAATGTGCTCAGGTCTAAAGAGGTTAAAAAAGCTTCCTGTAAGAGATACAGCACACAGCACAGATCTCAGTCACATACTCAAGGCACACTTAAAAGCACATTCCAACACACATCTGTTCTCTGTGTGTGAATAAGTATCTGTGTGTGTGTGTGACAGTGTGCTTGTATGTCTCACCCATATCATGCACCATCAATAACGCTAAGGTTTTTTCCTCATCAATTGCTTCATAGTACAAATCATATGACGTTATGGGCTCATAGTCTCGTGAATAAGCACAGAGTTGTTCGAGAACTTCTCCAACAGCACAGGAAGTGAAGCCTGGGACAAAGTGATTTGAAAGTACATCTGTGATGATGACTGATCCCCTAGTGCTGCAAAACACACACACACACACACACACACACACACACGTAATTACAAGAATGTCATCCCTATTATCCCATATGAAAAAGATTTATATAAAACTTATAGGAAGAGTCATAAAAAACCTTATAAAAACCTTTACTGCCAGCAACATATATGACTATCTACTGTAAGTCTTATATGACACATACTACAAAACGTATACTTTCAGTACATGAGACATGTAATGTTTTGAATAGTTTTACATAAGGTTTTTGTGTTTCTCCTATATGAGAAAACACCATTACATATATAGGTTTGTGTATGAAACATATAAAACATTTATATAAAACTATGCAAGCCTTCTATAGTTTTGATAAGAATATAATAGGGCCGGCACGGTATATGTATTCGTGCCGAACCGTCACGGTACGGGGGTCACGGTTCGGCACGCGCAATGCCACGCAGAATACACACGGTACGGAAGTTAAATATTGATCTGGACGCGGAACTGTTATTTTGCAAGAGTTTTCTTTTGGACCCATTTAACCACTGCCACCTGCAAGCTCTGATTAGTCCGTAGACGCATTGTATCTTCAAGTCTCCAAATAAATGCCAGCAGCGCATTTAGGCTATTTGTGACAGTCTCGGGTTTGAGCATAAATTCATTCCAGTAATATCGCATTCAAAGTGCTTATACTATTAATAGCGCACCCTTCGCGATTTCTTGACAACATTCTGTCTTGTTTTAAGAAATAGGCAAGTGCCCTTTCGCGAGGTGTAACATTCTTTTTTTAAGACGTTAGATATGAAAAACGGTAGATTTGATTCAGGCCTTATCAAATCTTCATCAACTCGTAAAAAAAATACCGAGGTCATGACCTGCTATATTCCACAGTAGGCTAGAAGAGGCAGGATTCAGATATCTATTGCATGTACTCGAACCTCGCTACAATCCTCCTTCCCGCAGCATAAGGGAATCTGTAGTGCCAGCCTTGTAAAGGAGAACGAGAGAAATTGTGGAACAGGAATTAAAAGCTGCGCATTCAATTGCACTCACTACGGAATACCTAGTCCGTGTATAATATTTTTTTCAACCTGATCACAAATACTGTATGTGGATGGGCAATAGTATTACATTACAATATTGACACGACCACCTGCAGGCGTTTTTTAGTATTGCAGGTAGACAAACAGTCATTGCAATGCCTTGTCAAACCGCATCTGTTAATAATAATAATAATAATAATAATATTATAGTATAATACAATAATAATAATGGTTGCATCCAGGTGATTGGTTCAAAAATAAATTATTATAATAAATTATTATTATATTATACTATAATTACTGTTTGACAATGTGGTGCTTGTTCACTTGTTTAAAAGAAAGTTGCAGCTATCTCAGCTGGGAATTTAAATAATAAAAAGCTGCCTTTGAGGATAGCCTTTTGGTCATGTTTTTTTTTTTCTGCACTGTACCGAAAACGTACCGAACCGTGGGGTCCATACCGAGGTACGTACCGAACCGTGAGTTTTTTGTACCGTTCCACCCCTAGAATATAACCAAAGTCCTTCTAAGGCGTCTCTGATATCCCAGTATAGTTTATTTGTATGATATAAGCCACATATGTTTTTATATATAACGTGTATCTTTAGTATGATATATATATTTTATCACAATCCTCAGCAGTTCATTGTTCCAAGTAGTCGGCCAGAGGTGCGTCCAGTTTAATCTAATATATTAGCAAACGCTAAATAGTGGAATTTGAACAATTTTACTTGCTTTGCATTAATGTTCTAAATAGTTTGTAAAACATCTGGCAAACAGCGTAGAAATTACTCAGAGGAGGCTTTTAATGCGAGACAAACTTGTTGTAAGACATGCTGACAACATTCAATGCTCTTCATTCCAATCGGGACGCACATCTTTTGCTATCCAACACACAGGACTGTTAGCGGAGCACTACATTTTCACTGTTCGCCTACGTTAGCCAAGAACTTCTGAGGATTTGCAACCTGTTCGCCTATGTTCACGAACGTTCGCCTCCGTTAGCAAATTTGAACGCACCTCCGACCTACTTATGTATGGCCAAGCCTGCCTATGTCATCATCATTCAAGATTTTAGAGGAATATTCCACCTTTTTTGTGAAACTGGTTATTCACCCTCTTACTTAGAGTGTGTGTAAAAGCATTTTGTCTGGTAGCACTTTATAATAACTGCTTTCTATAAATGATTATTAATGGCCTATTAACATAAGTAAGTAGTTATTTAACTGTTAATAGATAACAGTTAACAGTTAGGTAACAGTAATTAACAGGAATTTTACAGCATTGGTAACTATTTGTTAAGTTAACAGTTTATACATTGTTATGGCTAAATGGTAAAATGGAAAAACTTGATGAAATTAATTCATCTTACTGAATGAAACCACTAATCTTTAAATTAACTTCTTACTGATGTTAATAAGCTATTTAATAACCATTCCTTTTCTGCTGCAGGTTCTGCTGCATCTCATTTTGGGCTTTCAAGTGCTACCAGGTGAGTGCAAGTCACTGGTGTGCCTAAATTAGCACCTGAGCATACAGTATAATGGGTTCTGCAACTTGTTGAGTTGTGTGATTTCTCCTCGCACCTACACTGGTGGAAAGAAGCCACGTTTGTTCCTTCAGGATAAGGCCTGTGCAATAAGGCAACCCGAGGCTGGTGTTCAAGCATGTAGTTGCAGCATCTTTCGGTGTCAGTCCTGGTATCATTTCCAAACTTAGGACCAAGTTCCATGAGACTGCGGAAGCCAAAGACAGACCAAGACATGGCCGTCTCAAGAAGACAACACCCCCAAGAAGAGTGGTTCCTCACTTTTGATTCAAGATTCAAGATTCAAGATATCTTTATTACTTCTCATCATAGGTTTGAAGCCTATAAAAGAGTAAAAATTCTTGTGTTTTGTCTCCTCAAAAAGATAAATAAATGAAAGGTGTGTGTGTGTGTGTGTGTGTGTGTATGTGTGTGTGTCTGTGTATGTGCAGTGCAAAAAAAAGTGCCTTATTGTCTTCAGCATGAGTTGAGCAGTCTATTAGCTTGGTGAAAAAAGCTACTTTGGAGTCTGGTAGTGCGAGCTTTCAAACTTCTATACCGTTTGCCAGACGGTAATAGCTCAAATAGTTCATGGTTGGGATGACTAGGATCATTCAAGATTTTTTTTGCCTTCCTGATGCATCTTCCCTCAAATAGCTCCAGTATGGAGGGTAAGTCACAGTCGCATATGGTCTGTGCTGTACGCACAACTCTCTGAAGTGCTTTCCTGTTGTATTGAGAGCAGTTCCCATACCATGCGATTATGGTCCCTGTCAGGATGCTCTCAATGGTGCCTCTGTAAATAGACTTCAGGATCTTGGGTCGCATACCAAACTTTCTCAATCGTCTAAGGTGGTAAAGATGTTGCTGGCCTTTTCTAACAATGTTGTGAGTGTGACTGTCCCAGGTGAGGTCTTCTGAGATGGTAACGCCAAGGAACTTGAAGTCTCTCACTCTCTCCACTGTCTCACCGTTGATGTTAATGGCTTCAAACTGGTGTTCTTTCCGCCTAAAGTTAATAATTATTTCCTTTGTCTTGGACACATTCAGAGACAGGTTATTTTCTTTGCACCAATGCATAAGGCTGTCGATTTCTTTTCTGTAGGCTGTTTCATCATTGTTTGTGATTAGACCGATAACAGTGGTATCATCTGCAAACTTGATGATGGTGTTGGTGTTGTGTATAGCCACACAGTCATGCGTATATCGAGAGTAGAGGAGAGGGCTCAGAACACAACCTTGCGGAGCTCCTGTGCTGATGGTCAAAGAGGACGATGTGATGGAACCCATTCTCACCACCTGTTTTCGTGCAGAAAGGAAGTCCAGTATCCAGCTGCAAAGGCCGCTGTGCATGCCTAGACTCTTGAGCTTGCCGTCGAGTATACTGGGGACAATAGTGTTAAAGGCCGAGCTGTAGTCCACAAACAGCATCCTTACGTAAGTGTCTTTTTTCTCCAGGTGAGTTAGGGAGGTATGCAGTGCGCTGGTGATGGCATCATCAGTTGATCTGTTCTGTCTGTAGGCAAACTGGTGACAGTCAAGCGCAGGTGGAATCATTTTACAGATGATGTTCTTCACAAGCCTTTCAAAACATTTACTCACAATGGGGGTGAGGGCCACAGGTCGCCAGTCGTTCAAGCTGGTGATTTGTTTTTTCTTAGGCACTGGAACAATAACAGATGACTTAAAGCTGCTTGGCACAACACTCATGGACAGGGAGAAGTTGAAGATGTCTGTAAACACACCAGCCAGTTGCTCTGAACACACTTTGAATACACGGCCTGGAATCCCATCAGGTCCTGCTGCTTTCCGAATGTTGACTTGCTTGAAAGACTTCTGCACATCAGCCACTGTGAGCATTAGGCCTGGGTCAGAGAGGTGAGAAATGGAGGGGGATCTTCTTACTGGAGGTATTGTGTTGACCTCAAAACGTGTACAGAACTGGTTCAGCTCGTCTGCAAGTGAGGGGTGAGAGACTTGGATGTTGGATTTCTTCCCCTTCAGATCTGAAATCATGTGCAGTCCCTGCCACATATTTCTTGAGTCATTCCCTTCCAGCTGTTCCTCAATCTTGTGCCTATATTCTCTTTTTGCTGTTTTGATAGTTTTTCGCAGGTCATATCTGGCTTTTTTCTCCAGCTCTTTGTTTCCAGAGGCAAATGCACAATCCCGGGCTCTGAGAGCAGATTTTACTTGGCTATTTATCCATGGTTTTTGATTTGGATACATTTTGACTGTTTTTGATGGAACAATGTCTTCTACACACTTCTGAATGAATCCTGTGACTGTCTCTGTGTATACATTTATGTCCCCATTTGATGAATCACGGAACATGTCCCAGTCAGTGCATTCAAAGCAGCCTTGCATTGCACTGTCTGATTCCTCAGACCAGCAGCGAATGGTTTTGACAGTGGGTGGGCTCTGCTTCAGTTTCTGCTTGTAAGCTGGAAGGAGCAGGATAGAGGAATGATCCGATTTGCCAAACGGTGGGCGGAGGAGGGGCTTGTACCCATCGCGGAAGGGAGTATAGCAGTGGTCTAATATGCGATTTCCACGTGTGTTTACATCTATATGCTGGAAGTATTTGGGCAGTGTCTTTCTCAGAGATGCGTGGTTGAAGTCGCCTGCAATGATAAAAGCAGCCTCTGGATGTAAGCTCTCTGTTTTGCTGATAATCGCGTATAGTTCTTTTAGCGCGAGCTCTGCATTAAGCATTTTGCTGCATTAAGGAACCATAGATTCACTGCCAGAGACTTACAAGATTTGCTCAACTATACCAAAACACGTCTCTCACTACAGACTGTGAGGAACATATGGATCTTCCACACGTTACTGAGGGCCCCGACACTGAGTGTCAAGTGTATGGCCAACATGTTTTTTTGTTCTTGTCCTCATTTCTGTAGGTGAGTGCAATCTTCAATGCTTCAAGCAACAAAGGCTATACCAACAGAACAGTGCAACAGGCCATTTTGGCACATTTTGGTTGGCACTACTCACATGTTTGGCTGGGTTGCGCATTCCATGATTGCCCGGTGTTTACAAGCTATCTATCATGATCAGGTGATCATGTCAGTGCTGCTTTGAGAACACTGGACTTTTATTTTGATAAAAGTTATCACCATTCTATCCTCCACATTTATGAAGGGTTGGGTATGAAACAGTCATGAATGCTTTGTGAACTTCTTGTGAAAGCTGCTATGAATGTGTTCTGTATTCACCCGTCAAGTGTTAGGGACTTTTCAAAACACAAATGTCTAGCTACAGTACAACGTAATTTTCTCTTTTCATAACCACCATGCCCCCATGCCCCCCCTCCCCCGGTCTGACTGGACCATAGACTTTACTATTTCCACACCCACCTTAAGCTGAAGACTTTGCCCACATGACTGGGGCGGAAGAGGCCTGTTTGTTCGGCTGTTTCAGTTTCATTTCCTAGGGACCCATACTCATGGAGCATGACCTTTCTGGGGTGGAGGTAATGAATGACAATTGCTCTGTCAAAGGACATATCGTGTTCCTATGGTTGCATACACGTGCACACACACACACACACACACACACACACACACACAAAAGGAAGTTAAAAATATATACAAAAGAGTGTTGAATACCTGAGTGATAATGTGAGAGAGTAATGTGTCAGTCTGTATGTATGTGAGTGAGAGAGAGAGTATGTGTGTGTATGAGCATATATGTGTCATGCTATACGCATATCTATGCATATAAAATACTAACAATATTATTAATTTTCTTGCCTATACACTTACTTACTTACTTTAGGACGTTCTATATTACTGTAATGCATTCCTATACGCTATCCTGTATTGTTGCTTTGGCATTGTGAACTCTATTTTGTCATGCCAATAAAGAGTACTCTTCAAATTTGATTTTGAGAGACTGACCTGGATGAGTTGGTCAATAGGGACGATCCAATAACTAAAGCTCCTTGAATCCACATCAACGGCCATGAGAACCCCCATGTGATCCCATATCAGTATGGCTCGTGGTGTCAGGGTGATGTTCAACCGGACATACCTCATCAGACCTGCAGATTGTCACATTCTATTTTTATTCTCTGGTATGATCAGCCAGCTAATTATTGAGCTTACTGGGAATGTATGACCAAAGATTATCTCATTTTACGTAGGTCTAATTTTGATTCTATGCTAGGCTAGAGACATGGCCGTAGCCAGCATTTTGAAATTACTGAGGTCCTAGAATTTTTCAACATAAGAGATCTACTGAAATAGTGTTTGAACTAATCTTTGAACTTCCCCTGCTCATACTGACTTTGCTAAACTCACTTATTGTATTAGATACACTACATATGCATAGCTGCCACAGCTGTATCTTTTTAGCACAGAATTCTTTAGGCTATTTATGACTTTGTGACAACAGTGTAACCTGCCACTGATTGTGTTTGGAGAAAATGAATGAGTTGTGTCCAGTGGATGTGATTTAAGTGCTCCAATCATTTAGTCTACAATAATGTGCTCCCACCACATATTACAGTTTTAATAGTGTTCATTTCACAGGTTTCAATGAGATTGAAAACTTGAAAACTTATATCTGCAAATTATAGGTCTATGTTATAATGTGTGATGATCTAGCAAGTTCATCCTTTACCGCTAGATAAAGACATACCTTGCCTAAATATAGGCGATCTTTACACTGAGGCCCAGTCCCATTTCTATCACTTTACTATCACTTCCCCCCAATTTTGGCCCTAACACTCGGTTTGCGCGTTCATGTGTAAGTGTAGGGTGTCCCAATACTTTCGGGACCGAGGGATAGTGGCTTTCAGCCCTTCAAACGGAGGGAGGTCGGGTGCAGACTTCGAACGAAGTGAAGTTGAAGTGAAGATGAAATTACCCACGATTCTTTTTGCGAACTGCGTGTCAGTACCCGATCTGTGTCCGACTGCCCGAGCTGTGTCCCGTTCTCTCAGCTCTGGATAAGAACTTCAAAAATATAGCTACTATTGCAATTAAGCATGTATATATATTTTTTAATGTTGGTATATCTTAGTTTGATGTAAATTCAGTTGAATTCCGCACTGGTGTGTTAAAACATGACCATAAGAAAGATCGATATTTTTCAAAGTGCACAAATCTTTCACCAGAATTACCAGAGCCTCTCATGTGGGTGATGATAATTGTCGATGACAGCTTTTGAACAGTTTACCCCGGTTAAGAGCCTTTATCCGTTCAGTCTTAACGATACGCATGAAACAGGTGAAGACGTTTTTATGCGAAGTGCTGTCCCATTTATTAGGGGAAGATCTGCATTTCTCACTACACAATCGAGGGGTGTCTCATCTTGGAGGGAACTCGAAAACGAGTGCTAGTGTTAGGGAATAGAAATGGGATTGGGCCTGAAATTAAACCCTCTCATTCTCTAGCAAGTACGCTACCAATGATACCAACGGATAGATCTGGTTGTCTAGTTTAATTTAATATCAAATACCTCAATTGTAAGAGGTATCATGCCCATATAAAGCTTCCGAAAGACAATGAAGCAAAACCGGAGATATGTTTTGCTGCACTAACGCGCGCAAAAGGATTAATTAATTGCCGCATCTGAAGAATGTTTAACTTATTTTCGGCTCGAAAAAATTACCGAGGTCCGGACCTCGGTGTCCTCTATTGTAGCTACGGCCATGGCTAGAGATAAATGTGCTACCGTTAGACTGACTACGAAAAAAGCTGGGTGATCTTGAAACTGGTAAAACCATGGTTATGGTAAAACTTACGGTATGTAACCCCAGATCTCTGAGGGAGATGAGCGAGACATCTCACAATGGGACACGCCCCTTGCGTGGTAATTCGCTGAAGCCCAATCTAATCACGCCTTTAGGCCACAATCTCTCAAAAACCAGCTGTTCCTCGCGGGGCAAGATGAGCAATCTGGGGAGATGTCTCACTCATCTCCCTCAGAGAACCGGGGTTACGTACCGTAACCTATAGTTCTCTTCGCCAACATCTCACTATGGGATATAGAAAACACCCCGATTGCCAGACTAGTTTCCTGAAAGAGCCCAAGTAATACAAAGTATCAGATGAGTATCGCCCCCTGAACCGCATGTGTAACCCCAATGTAACCCCTTTCTAATGGGTTCTAAAACCCAGCACGGTAAGGCTACTAAAGAAGCTACACTAAACTGATAGATAAAAGTGGCGCAACAGGATCCTAAAGTTCTCAGCGGTTGTGTGGTGAGCTGGCTGAAATTCCTCATACCATAAATGTACAAGATAATAATTATGAATTTAATATAAATAATAATTTCAATAGCGCTGATCAAGATCACTCTCTGAATAGTCATGTTTCTTTGACGATTCTGAAAGGAATTATCGGGAGCGGATCAACACATAGCTCTACTGTTTTATGGTGCCAAGCGTTATTCATAGCCACCTCAATGACTGAATTTCCTGCAACGCAAACTGAGATAGCGAAACGGCAGCTAACGGAAACAAAATGAGGCATGTCAAAACCAAACCAATTTAGTTTTGACATGCCCCATTCTGTTAGTGTTAGCTGCCATTTCGCAAACTCTGTCTACGTTGGACGAAATTCGATCATTAAAGTGGCAATCAAGAGGTTAGCACTATAAAACAGGGTGCTTGCTCTTTTTCATCAAAATTTTATCAAAATTCCAGACTTTTTCAAAACTGATATTTCCTTGACTTAACATACTTTTACACTTGTGTGCCCACTGCCTACTTTATTAGTTGACATACCAGTTGTGTTAAGTTAATTTTAATAAAATTGAATGAAAATACACAAAATGATTCAAGTGACTGGTTAACAAAATCATAGTTTTTGCACCCTTATACTATTTCTTATTTCAAAATATTCTGTCTTTGAGCATACTTTTTTCCATAATTTAAGACTTTCACATGAAATCCAAGACTTCAAGGTCTGGAAAACAGCGTTTTTTTTTTTTCAAGACTTTCAAGACTTGCGCAAAAACAGCGGAGCTACTTGTTGATTCACTCTGGATAATACCTTTAATGCATGCATTTGTTACCTCCAGACTCGACTACTGCAATGCTTTCTGTGTGCGTGTTTATGCATGTGTTTCCTTACCTGATTTCATGAGGTAAATGTTACCCTTATTAGTCCGCAGAAATACGGCGCCGTTAAAGGAGCTGCTTTCCATGAAAACCACAAACTCATCTTGCAGGGAGAAGACTTTCTGAAAGCTAAAACCCCGGTCTGAAGATGACCATACCTTAACACACCAACAAACACAAAACACACATGGACACATCCATTTTGAAAGAGACGTGAAAAATGTAAGTCATTTGTGAATTTAGAAAGCATTCAGCAGAGGTCCAAAAACTGGCAACATGGGGTTCTGTAATGTACAGTAATCTGGGATAGTCTCCATTCTCTACCATAACCACATATGTGTGTCTGTGTATTTGTGTGTCACTCTTAGATTCTTTGTACCTCAGGACCATAGACAATGAAATGGTCTTCCTTCAGGAAGATGCCTAGTGGTTTAAACGGCATCAGAACAGGAGAAAATTTGGTCAGACTCTTCAAGCCGTTTGGCCCAAAGTTAAATACCGATAGCATAGCCCCCTCCTCCTAAACACACAGAGAATATGTACAAATATATCACAAATGCACAAAGTCAAGCACAAATAGAGGAGTTTGTATGATTACATACTGGAAAGGAAACATTGTCAAGCATCATTCCAAATTTGTTAACGTCCCTGTTAAACGATTTATGAACACATACATGGAGTATCAACCCGCCTTTGTGATCAACGAAATCACAGAAGCACATGCTGGTACACTTTATTCTTGAAGCTTAAAGGAAAATACCGGAGTGAATTCAAGCATAGCTCTGTTGAAAGAGCTTGCTAAATGCGCTAGTTAGTGAGTGGAACAAAATAATTTGGTACAGCACAGACCGAACGCGAACGGTCATATGGTGTGACACTATATTTTATATTTTCAACGGGCATTAATTTGGACATCATTGCCATGACACGGACCCTGCTTCATCAGGAAGTTACAATAGCATGTCAGGAGTGATTGCCATGGTCAGGAGGTCAGGTCTGCCTTTTAGATTTTTATATAAAAAGCTCCATATCCGACATCATCAATAGTGGCCAAAAAATTGTGTCTTATGGTGTGACATCATTTGCAATAAAAATTGTTATTTTTCACAAATCTTCTTTATGAATTCTTAGAAAGCATTGCTGCCATGTGGTCAGTTGCATGCTAAATAATATCTAGCTGTATTTAGTTGTCTAATAAATTAGATAAACTGTCAAAATGTCATATTGAGTGACACTATGTCATATGGAGTGACATTGTTATTACATTGTTATTACATTGGGACATTGAAAATGTACAGTCACACTATATGACATTTCTGTCACACTCTATGACCAAACTGCATTTTTATATTGAAATATATGTATTACTGACTGATAGAACAGTAGTGGTGTGCATTAAGGTGCGAACTTGCACCACATCAACCGTGTAGACCTGGTTGCGATGTTTAGGGATTTCGTGAAGGAATTGACCGTCAGTTATTAGAGCTCTAATGTAGCTTTTGTTTATGCTGTTAAATATTTTTTTCGACTGTACTTTTATCCAGAGCTTAATGACGTCCCAGATTGTGAAATAAGAATCCAGCTCTTGGCTAGATTTGTCACAATGTTTTGAATGCAGCATAGGCTATCATGAGCATTTTTGAATGCACGACGAAATATGGAACTTTTCTGACCAAAATTGCCAACGGATAACAGCTGGTGATAGGAAGAACTTTCACATAGTTTTGTTCAAACTCAGGACGAGAGGGCGGGCGAGCAAGGCACACAGGTATGCATATTCCAGTGGATCACAAGTTCATGCTTTCCGAGGCAGAGACAATTATTATAAAAAATTGACGCGCTCTGTAATAGCCTTCAGTAGCCAAGTAGGCTACGTTAAATAACGAATAACACAGAAGCGAACAGGCACTGAATCAATGGGACCTGACTGTTGGAAACCGAAAGTAAGATCTGAGGTTACATTGACTCAATGTAAAGTGTTTCGCGTTCGCGTTAGGTCTATGCTGTTCGAAATTCTTTCATTTCATGTGAAATATATTGCTGTTAGAAGGCTCGTGCAGCAGGGCTATGCTTAAACTTACTCCGGTATTTTCCTTTAAGTACTTTATGCCATTACCTCTGAATATGACAGCAGCAGTCCTGAATGTTGAAAACGGTCATGCAAGAAGGACAAGTAACGATGGGTAATATTCTTGTTGCGTGCCACAGCAGAGGCCTGGCAGCCCAACCACTGAGTAAATGGGTGGCCGCTGAATACACACCTTGAATTCTGAAGACATAGACAATAACACAAACAGGTCTTCCAGGGAGCTCATACAAAATGATGACAGTGAAGGATTAGTTGATAGAATATTTCAGAAGTACAACAAATATGTTTGTGTGTCCCTTTTTAAAATAACACAAATAATAAGATTTAGATTGTCATGTACTTCAAAAAAATCTTGAGGCTGATATCCAATCCATATACACATACAGTATGGGATGGGTGCATCCTTTGTACTGTAGAAATACAGCACTGTGGCAGGGTGCCTAAATTCTAAATATTAAAAATTTGTGCTGGCAAAATTAACTAATTACCTCAAGTGATTAATCCCCCCCCCCCAAAAAAAAAAAACATTTTCATGGCATGTATTTAAAATTTCATGGCATAAATTTTGTGATTGATCAGATTTTTTTTTTTTAATCATTTGACAACACTTAAAGATACTTTTAATTGCAACCATAAAAAATTGGAGAAAGTTCCCAGACAAAGCATATGAAGCACAATTCATTTGCTTTCTTTGGATATGTGGCAAAGTGGGATCATGACATTTGAGGCCTCTAAATACAGAGTTAGAGGAGGACACTATTCCTAAACTGTTACTATTTCACTTTGTCCATTAATCTAGTACATCAGGATACCTCAGTGGCCTCCATTTTTAACATGACACTCGTACAACAGAGACAAAGTAACCTACCAGTTCACTTCCACCTCCTTCATTTGAAATCAAGGCTATGTAGTCATCTGTAATCACATCACCCAGACAGTCATTTGAATGTCTTGACTTGTCTCATGACATCACCTTATCAACATAAAGCTGGCCTACCGATTATTAACCCTGATATTGATACGATGGAACTTTAGGGCCAGTCATGAGTAATCATCAGTAGTCGCAAGTTCCAATGGTGGCAAGAGTGTTTAGGTGACAGATTTGTAACGTTGCGATTCTTTCCATTGTTGGCGACTTGAGTTGGACTGAATCAAACATGTTTGAAATGATCTTGATACCAATATGATGATACCAAAATGATACCAATTATGACATTAAAATGCCGATAACTCAATTGTTAGATTTGTGCTCATAAACGACTCCCAATCGTCCCACATTGAGTCTGTAGGTTTGGCTCACTCAATCACGTATTAACCGTAAATTACTGAAAAAATCGTTAGGTTTGTTCTCAGCTTAGGCAATACTTTAACTCAGGTTTGCCAAAACTACGGCCCCGGGGCAATTTGCGTCCCTCTTCTCTTTTTCATGCAGCCCGCCATGAATTAAAAATATTACATACAGTATGTTGTGGCCCACTATGAAAGTATTATCATACTACAGTAGCCTATTTTCATCGTGTATCACAGTTTCATTACTGGTGTGATGTTTGTCAATAGTATCATTATAGTCCAGATGATATGTGACAAAAAATAGGTGAAGTGTTCACTTTTTCATAAAAGCGTGAAATTTGGTATACTTGTACAGTTTGGTGCCCTGAACAATTTCAGAAATGGAGCCATCGCAAAAATGGCTTGTGGTGGCCGTGGCGGGCATTTTTCCGGCCATTACCGAATACAGTATTTTTTTAAGCATATCTCTTGAACGGAACAAGGAAATGCAGAAATGATGATGGCTACCCCTATGTTTTCATGGTCAAGGATTTCAATGACACCAAACATGATATTGTAAATGCCTTTGGGTTGCCATGGTTACCATCTCAGCTCTCCGCCATAATGGAATTAATACATTTTTCGGTAACACTTTGCGGTAAGGGTACATGAATTATCATGAATTCATGCATGATTTCATTCATGATTCATTCATATTTATTTTGAATAGGCCTATGCTTTTCTAGGTGAACTAAACCTCCAAAAAGCTTAGGGCTTTGCCAGATGAAATGAGCAGAAAATACCTATACATATGCCTTAAGTATATAAAGACACAACTACTATACATATATGATAGTTCTAATATGCAAAAAAACGCTCAGTTTTCTTGAGCTGCAGTTTTGGTTACCTCAGAACTCCATTGGTGGCCACTAGCTTTCTTAAGCTAACAACAAACAGACGTCCGGTGGCCTAAGTCTCACTAGAATTTCTCAAAACTTTGCCAAATCAGTCAGTGTTCTATCAATTTGAACAAAATGTAATGCCAGCCAAATTGACGTTTTCAAATAAAAATTTCCCAGTCAAATTTGATGCACCCTACTGTACATAAGCATGTACAAAAGAGAAGGTGTGCATAATTTATCTAACTACTGGAGTAGATTTGGAGTAGCAAGTAAGCTTCTTAAAGATTTCATACCAGCAAAGTACAAGCGATTGGTGACACATTGTGAGGAGACCCAAAGGGTTGTTGACGAGTAGTCCATCTGGAGAGAAACAACAGAGATTCTGATATCAATAACAGATTTATCACATATACAGTCTCCATACAGTCTCCATACAGTATTGAATGTCCCCACTAAAATGGCTCAGATCACTCCGGATTGCTCTGCATCTTTTTCAACTAATGTGACCCTCCAACAGCAAAAGCAGACACTTTGGCAAATTTTTCAAAATTAAGTTACTTCGCCATGAAAGATGACAAAGTAATGTATGCATACTGTATAAAGATTCTCTCACCTGTGCTAGTGCTGGGAGGAAGAGCAGTCTGAACTATAAAACATGTGGCAAAGAAGAGACATCAGGTGCAATAATGCAGTACGAACATTTACAATCTAGACTTGTCTAGACTTGAGTATACATATAGGGAAAAACATGTCAAATCAAGTAAAAATAGGTCAAATATGTAAAGTAAGTCAAATAAAAAAAATTACCTGTCTACTCGTGATAGATTTCAAGGCGCAAAAATGTTCGTAACAGAGCTAAGACTTAAAAATTTAATTATTGTATGTTCAAATTTTCATGCGTTCTCCCAAACAATGCCTGCGCGTGGTCATGGAGACAGACAGAAAATGCACCAGCTATATTACGTCTAGAGCCTTTAACACCACATTTGCAGTGTGAACAAGGCATGCCTTCCGGGTATTTGGCTACAGTTTACCAACGTCGGGAAATGGGGTCGTTGTCACAAGTCCTTTCGCCTCTACACCTCTGATGGAAAGAAATTATATCTGTGGCTTTGTGCAGCAGTTAAGAAAGACAGTTACTTCAAGCATTTTGTATGGGAGAGCAGGCAGCATGACCTCATAAAATGGCTGCTATTTTAGTTAGCATGTAAGGTTAACTGACGTCAGGTTCCTCAGCTCTATAGGCAGGTTTGCCTGTGTAGACTTAGCACTGTACTTCTAATAGGATGACACAACACAACAAACAAGCTGTGTCTGTCTGAAACTACACATGGCTTCAAGTATGACCTAACTGTTGTACAGTATAGGCAGGCAGTAGTTTGCCTGAGTAGACTTGGCACTGTACTTTTAAAGGAGATGTCGCTGGAGACAGCAGGTCCTGACTGATGAAGAGCCCCCTGTTGGTCAGCAGGAACAAGTAACAGTTGGTCAGCTTCAAATTAACAATGGATATGCCCTGGCAGCCAGATGTGCACACTTAACAAAAACAAAGATGGGGGGAGAACAAAACAAAACACGAAATGAGTTGAGGATGTATGACATAAATGAAACTTTACTGACAAAAAGGAATTGTGAGTTAGATACATGTTTATGCTGCAAAGCTATGAGAGACATAAGAGTTTGCTTGTATGTGTTATATGATCTACTACAGATTGGTCATGTGAGAGTGATACACACTTAAACTCACATTCATTGATCAAACCACACAAGGTTTTGGTTACGTTGAACCACCTCCCACTAGATGTGAAAGCTGACTTGGTCACATGGAGAATAACTCCTGCATGCAGTAACAAAGAAAAGGCATTAAAACAAAAACGACCAATTTGAGTATTTTACCGTAATCTCTTATTTCAGACCCTGATGTCGTTACCAACCTGTGTGAGCTTCAGGCCCAAAAATGGGTGCCATAACCACCACGTCCCTAGCACATGGACTCTGGGTGGCCCGTACTTTGCTGACGGGATATAGTGGGATGACGTTTGGTGAAATCTCAACTCCAATGGTCCACTGAAGTAAAGGCTCTATCACAGAAATACTTGCATCTTATTATGAAGTCAAGCAGTAAAACCAAAACTCCTGGTAAATTAGAAACTAAGTCCCATTTAGTAGCCTACTCTTGAGGGGCACTCACATACAGTACATCGCCCATCGCTAACTTGCTGAGAAACACTCACTCGTTACTCGTTACCAAAAAGCTTAGGGCTTTGCCAGATGAAATGAGCAGAAAATACCTATACATATGCCTTAAGTATATAAAGACACAACTACTATACATATATGATAGTTCTAATATGCAAGGTTACCAAGGTTTTCGTTACCAAGGTTTTCTGTTTATTTACTGGTCAACTGTTGAAGTATTTCTCTCAGCTTTAAAGGTGTTTTCTATCAAACAGAAATGTGCTGGTTCCATCACATAATTGGAATTTACTCTATAGACCTCCGCAGTGACATCAGCAAACCATAATCGCAATGACATTACGGCAACATCCAACATGTTCATGAACATACTGTAAATAGTGTCGATCCATTCATTCTGATTAAGACTAGTGTAGATTAAAATGGCTCATTTGAATTCTGCCAAAAGTATTCATAAAATGTGTGTGCTACTTGCTTGCAACTGACGATTCTCATCACTTTTTGCTTACATGTGGTAAGTTGTTGTTGGTAATGCAAAACGGAGCGGAGCGGATTCTCAGTGGCATATGCATTCACTATTCCATAAAATGGAATGGATTCTTTAACAATGCAAAAGAGACAACTTTATGAATAGATTAACGGCATTCATTTATTTATCGCCCGATAAGTGTCTGGCGCTAACGCAGCACATTAACGCCGTTAACGGCCAACCACTAAAATATACTGTATCAGGTACGTTCCAACTGGAGAGAGAAAAGGTGCAACATGGTGTCTCATGGTTAACACGGTGTTAAGTTTTTCCCTGGAAATCTCAAGGTCATCTCCCTCACTCACCTCTAGCCACATCTAGCAGAGTGCCCTTCAGCGTCTCTAGCAGCTGAGCTTTTGCGTTTAACGCCTCATAGCCATGAAACATACTGATCTCCACATGCCACTGGTCCACCGGTGCAATGTCTAGCCAGAGGAAAAGACCCACGAATCAACAGTTGGAAAATGGAGAATTGGAGAATCAGTCATGATGAGAACACAGACTAATGAACGAACACATAACAGTAGTGTAACAACAAATATCAAAGGCAATATCAAGCCGGACTAGAAGGCCCCCCCCCATGCTTCTCTGCACCTGTACTGATGGTTATGTTGGTTCTCGGAACAATGGCCCGCCAAGTAGATGTTTCCTGACAACACAACCAAAATCAAGGAAGGAAAATAATTTTTCAGTAAATAAAGAACAAAAAAAAATAAAGAACAGAAATAAAAATTACAAGAAAGTGAATGAAAAAGTTACAAACCGGATTCCAAAATAGTTGGGACACTGTACAAATCGTGAATAAAAACAGAATGCAGTGATGTGGAAGTTTCACATTTCAACATTAATGACGTATCAAATGTTGAAACTGAGGAAATGTATCATTTTAAGGGGAAAATAAGTTGATCTTCAATTTCATGGCATCAACACATTTCAAAATTTTGGAACAAGGCCACGTTTGCCACTGTGTGGCATCCCCTCTTCTTTTTTATGGCAGTCTGTAAACATCTGGGGACTGTGGAGAGAAGTTGTGGAGAGAATGTTGTCCCATTCTTGTCTAATACAGGCTGAGCGCCGTCTAAGGACCCAATGATCACAGGCATCCAGTATGGTTTTCCGGCCTTGACCCTTGATTTTTCCAGATTCTCTGAATCTTTGGATGATGATATACACTGAAGATGATACCTTCAAACTCTTTGGCATTTTTGTCTGAGAAACTCCTTTCTGATCTTGCACCACTACTTTTTGCCGCAGCATTTGGGGAACTGATGATCCTCTGCCCATCTTGACTTCTGAGAGACACTGCCACTCTAGGAGGCTCTTTTCATACCCAATCATGTTGCCAATTGACCAAATAAGTTGCAGCTGTCCCTTGTATGTACATTTTACTTTTCTGGCCTCTAATTGCTACCTGTCCCAACTATTTTGGAATGTGTAGCTCTCATTAATGTCTCAATTTGTACATTTGCCATGTTAACTATATTCTATTGTGAATAAAACATAAGTTTATGAGATTTGTAAATTATTGGATTCCTTTTCTATTCACAATTTGTACAGTGTCCCAACTATTTTGGAATCCAGTTTGTATTTTACAGACAAGTTATGCATTTACATACAAGTTTTGTCTAAACATAGACTATATTCCGGCATATGGCATATTTGGGCTGTGTCCTGGGGTGTCTAGGACGAAATGAAATGGTTGACACTGACAGTTGGTTCTTAGGGCGAGGTGTAAGTGTAGAACGTAGCTAGCCATTCTGAAGCAGGCAGGAAAGATTCAAGATCCAAGGACCAATTGTTCAAATTTCAGTGCCAACCATTTTATATTTATATCACCCTAAACACTCCATCCATTTTATATTTATATCACCCTAAACACTCCAGAAACGGGGTGTAAAGTAAAAAATACAGGAATATACCCAACCTTTATTGAGGTAATAGGTACGGGAATATACCCTACCTTTATTGAGGTGAATATGTACAGCAAAATGAATGTAATAATTACTAGTTAATTAAGTACTATTTAATGTAAATCATACTTACAATGTTTAAGTGGAATGTGACAGATATGACATTGGTGCTATTGTAAATCTCCATCTTGGGTCGCAATCCAGCTGCCGCATACAGCTGTAACTGGTTCTGATACTGCTGGGCCGAACTTCCTGTACTATCAACCATCATGCAGTCCATTACCTGTGTGCATAACATCCAAATAATATAACTGTAATGGAGGCATTTGTCAATTGTTTCATGGTGGGAATCTAATATCAGGAACCGTGGAAAGCCCTGGAAAATGCACCAAATTTATAGCCTAGAAATCTAGACGTACTCAAGTGCCTTGCAAGGCTACCGAACTTGGGTAGTGTGGGTTGAGCAGGTCCTATGCAACTACAGTATTTTATTACCTTAAATTGAATGGTGAACCAATACTGTATGTAACTATTCACCTGTAAAATGTGAGCATAAACCGATAAAATACAACATCCAAGGATTCAATTGCCGAATGCCGACCCTACTTGTGGATGATATCACTGCAGATGTCTATTACTCTCCTGTACTGCTGAAATGAATAACTAAATGACACAATCTCACGATTTAGGCTACATCTTGGAAATTACATTTGTTGCATTGACAACGTTATATCCAGGTAGCCTATGATGAGGAGGACAGGGCAGTCAGCTCGAATTCCTTCCATGACTTACCAAATCTTCCCGACCAAGGAACAGTTGATATCGGTTTGCATGAATCTCATTAGAACAATGAATAAACTTCTGGGTCTCATCTAAAGTGAGTGAATGAAAAGAAGGAAAACGTATATAAAAACAGTTACCTTTTAGTCAATTAAACGTTTTAAATGCACTCAGTGCTAATCATAAATGTTAGCTAGCAGGTAATGTCCTCACCAGAAGAAGCGCGCGCATATTGAGTAGAAGCATAAGAAGCAGTCCATAAAATGAGAAGAACCAAATACTGCTGGGAAATATATTAATATAACATGTTAAAACTACTCAATAAAAGCAAAAAAAAAATCATCTTTCTCATAATTTTCGACCAACGGTAACTAATAACCATCTTAAGGATCTAGGTTAACTTTAATGCTAACATTAACCAAAGAGCTAAATTAGCCTACAGCTAATATGCATAGGCTACTTACCTTCAATGAAAATCTGATCGTGTAATGCACCATATTAATTCCACGAAAGCAACAACTACTTAGAATGTCAGAGTTGACATTTAAGACTTCACTCTTCTCGTAAGATAAAAACTCAAAGTTTAAGTTCAAGCTTAACACTTGCGAAAAGTTCGCTCCGATAACTTTTTATAACATAAATGGGCTGTGGTTCGCTCCGACCATCTGACCTCTGACCCTTTGCTTGTAGTTCGGAACTGTTCAGAACATCGTCAGAAACTGCTACAGTAGGCTACTGCCAGACAAAAATGGTAAAAATAAATAAATAAATAAAATAAAAGTACAGGGAGGCTTGGTACCATTTTACAAATTCCTACATGATTGTTTTAACAAATCCGTGTCCGTGGAGTATTTTCATTTTTTCTGTCAATAACATGCATCAAAGGAGGCAGTTAGTGTCCTAGTTTTAGTGGCCTATATTTCATTATATAAATCATTTTATAAATATCAGTGTCCAACCTATTTGTGCATTATCTTACACCCAGATATTGAACATGCAAAAGTAACAACATTAGGAATATATTTCATCAGGGAATTTAATAAATATGAACTACAGTAAAAGCACTCTAAGAGCACAGCCTTCCGTCAAGGTAACCACAGAATAAATTTCAGATTTCAGTTATTACTTGTCCCAATACACACATTGTCTGAAAATGTCATTCAAATCCATGCTGTACTTTTTGAGTTATTTTGTACACAGACACACACACACACACACACACACACACACACACACACACACACACATACTGTAGACAGGCGCCAGGGAAAACATAACCTCCTTGGCAGGGGTGATAATAATTCATGTTCTAAAACTGAAACTGATAGTTCAGGTCCTGGATTGTGATTGGTTGAAACGCATTTGATGCCATTGTAAATTCAACATTTAGCATGGCTCCAACCGCATTTCGCTCTAAACTGCTGCGCCACGGAGCAGCGTTTATGCGTTACTCAGCTGCGCCTCGGGCCTAACACCCGTGCTAAAACCAGCATTACGATCAACCTCTCGGGATTTATTGCTTACTTTTGTATATGCTGTGATATGACAGAGCTGCTGTCTAGAATGCTGGTAGTGGTCTGTCACAAATATTTGATGAGGTCATAAAGCCTGTGTAACAACTACTCAATAAACAAATGATCAAATATTGTTCCAGATTGGCCTCTTAACACTTATTCTCCAATATTCAGGGATACTGACTGACATAAAAAGATTGCTGTGGAACATTTGACTTCCTGGTGGGCCTTGCACATACATTTCCAAGTCTAGGATGACTGTGACAATATGGTGGAACCCTCAGTGATGGAGTTATGCTGAAAGAGGCTCAGTCCACAGGGAGAAAACGAGTAGGAAAATGAGAGGTTGGTGTATCCGTTCAGACTGTCACAATAGCAGGTCACACTACTGATGGACATGGGGAGGAGACACTGCAACCCTTAGACAGAGCCTTCTTTCCATTCTACAAGAGGTTGGAGCCAGGAGAGTGCAGCCGTAAGGGTGATGACAGGAGTGGATCTAAATATGATGAACAAAGGCAGGAAGAGATGGATGAATCCGAGAACAAAGATGAGAGTGTCGGAAATGTGGTTGAATGGATCCCACTGAGAAAGTATCATCAGGTAGCTATAGCGACAAACAACCTGAGCAGGCTCAAGAGAGTTAGGAGAGAGACGGAGAAAGCATTAAAACTCCAGCTGGAACTTCTTACACTTCAGTGGCATGAGGTCAGAAGAGCCCGCTATGAATTTGAGGAAGACCGAACTAAGGACCTCACTATGATTGTTAACCGGGAAAAGGAAGTCCATCTCCTTCTGAAGCAGCAGCACCAGACTGGCAACCCTGAGCTAGTGCCAGAGATTAAAAAGACGGCAAGAACCAAAAAAGATGTACCACAGAATATGAAAAAGGAACAATTGAAAATGGCAGGTAATAGAGAAACAAGCGAGCAGAAGCTTTCTGTGATGATGGTGAGAAAGACAAGACGGATGAAGATGGACTCTGACTTGCCAAATAAAAAAGAACAGCCACCGGAAATGGTGATCCAACGTCTTAAAAAGACATCCGAGGCCCAAAAAAAAGCTGAGGAAGGAGTGCTCAAACTCTATAACAGTGTGGAGGAGAAGTTTAATACGACACCATGTAAAAGGAAAGAGTTGAAGCAGCTGCATAAAAGAATACTGCATGGAAATGCAGCAGAGCCCATAAGGGGAACCCATAGGCAAAGCATCAGTGTGCTAAGGAAGACTGAACCAAGGAAGAATATGAGTGTGCTGTTGATGCAGGAGAAGGAGAGACAAACAGATCACCAAAAACATGAGGAAAACAGGAACAGGTGAACATGACCACCGTGACACTTAGACAAAAAGAATCAGGCCTATCCTTAGACCTCCTAATGGCAACAGGTGATCAAAACAATGCTGTGGCGCAGGTTCAAGAGGGAGAAAGCAACACTGGGGATGATGAGCAGTTCCTGGATGCATTTGTGCCCTCAATAGAAACAGGGAAGCTAATAAAGAAAGAGCAAGCCGTGCTGCTGGCACCGAGCCAGAGAACAGACACAAATCAGAGAGTGAAATGGGAACGGGAGAACACAGAGCACGAGGTGTTTCAACAGACTGGAGAGATGATGGGGGGAATGAAGAGGGTAGAGAGTCACAATGGAGAACAAGAAAAAAGGGACTGCTGTATGATTGTGGGGAAAATGCCACACTGTTCAGCAGTCAAAAAAGGAACAAAGAAGACTGCTAACAGTCTGTCGCTTGAAGTGGATCTGTTGATGCAAGAAATTTCTGAAAAAAGCAAGAAAGAGGTCACGCCAGCTGTGCCTTTGGATATGACAGAGAGAATAAGCAAGGAGTGTGTGGCAAAGGAAATGAAAGATGATGTTAAACCAAGACAAGCCACAGATCTAGAGAAACATACTACCGGAGGAGAAAGGCTAAAGGATGATTCTGGATTAAAGAGTGAGAAAGATGATGACATACTGTTAGAGGCAGAAATGTTACTGAAAGAAATGGAGGAGGAGGAGGAGAATGGGAGAGCGGAGGCAAGGTTAGGCCGAACTAAGAAGACACATGACAAAGCGAAGAGACAGTCTGATAATACAAAGCTGGTTTGTGTGCAGAGTAGATGTGACGATATGAACCCACTGGGGCTGGTGAGCAAAATGGAAAAGGCTCAACCAAAATGGCCGCAAGCATGGGGTGAAACAGAAACTGAAGTCACGCTGGTAACCAGTCTGCCAAAACAAAGGATAGAGGCGAGGCATAGAGTATCCAGTCAACAAGATGACTTTAATAGTGTTTGGTGGGATGAGAAAACTGACAGTGTGGACCAGAGAGGCAAGCAAGAAGATGTGACATCTGGCAAAGGGCCTGACAAGGCGGCAGAGATGGATTTAGAGAGACTAGAGCAGGCAGAGCAAGAGACAGAGAAAGAGGAGGAGATCAATGGGGTGGAAGAGAGACTGAGAGGGGAGGCGATTCAGAGGAGTGCACAGCGAGGTCAAGAGAGGGATGACGACATAGCAAAGTTTTTGAGTGAAATGGATGCGAGGCAACCAGAGACGGAGCAGAGACGAGAGGAGAGGTGGAGAAAAGTCCTGGAGGCCAACGAGATCTGGAGTTCACTCCCAATGAAATTGCACGCCTCACACCTCACCGAGGCACAGGGAACCGGGCGAAAGAAAAAAGCGTCACTTTTCAGGTCAAGCTGAGCAACACCAAGTGGTGGCTGCAGGATGAAGAAGCCCTAGAGTGGCAATAAGAGATTCCCAGAGGATCAACAACAACAACATAAAAAAAATATCACAAAGGCATTTTGATAGGACCAACAGCACATTTAGATGACTTTCCTCTGTGACTTTACTTAAATGTTTTATTCACTTAGACACTACTTTTATAATTTAACAATAAATAGGCCTGCCAAAAAAAAAAAAAGTCTTGGTGTTTGAATTAGACATGATGCCTGATGTATGAACGGATGCTGTTATATCAGTAGGCTACTGTATGTTAACCTAAACCACTGTAACACATTTCCAAAGCAGTATCTAGGGGGGGAAAGACCAAAACAGGCCCATTATACACATGCGCTGATCTTCCTTCCTTATCATATTAATTGGTTAAATGTTTAGTGACAAGTAATGTGAAGGGGGGGGGGGGGGCCCACATGGCCAGTAAAAACACACACACACACACACACACACACACACACACACACACACACACACACACACACACACACACGGCCAGTTTAGCAGTCTTGCATGAAACTCATCCAATATTAGAATGTCACCACAAGGGGGTAGGCTTATCAAGAGAAATATTGAAGTCTTTACAGTGTGCACTGTGCAGACCTACGCGGTGCAGGTTCTCCTCTGGTTCTCCCCGTTCAGTCCCCTGTTGAAACGTGAAGTACTGTAGCCTACGTGCGTTTTGACGTCATCAACAACTAAAGATTCAGTTCCGCTCAAGATGGCGGCGCAGCGGAGGAATCTAATGCAGAGCGTAAGAAATTGTTTGAACAACAAAATATCCTTGTCATTTATGCGTAAACACAATACATTTCACCAGACGAATAATAGCAGTCTTTGTATCGTATTGGTCTAAGCACGATTGTCAGCAGATAAACGTACAAGATTTGCCAGTGTTTTCTTTGCATCACGACAGTACCTATTCTCACTTAGCTAGTGTAACGTTAGTTAGCCTGCTAGCCAACTTTAGTTTGACAGTCAATGCAAGTTTGAACTTTAGAAATATCTTTTGCCCTGTGTGCAAAAGGTGTATTGGAATAATATCTATGTTTAATATGTAGGGGATTAAATATCTGCTTTATTAGTGAAACACTTTCGCCAAATGCAATCGACCCAGTAATGTCAACATTAGCCATGGCCATTGACGTTATAAGCTGCCTTCAAGCACTTTCGGCCCACCACGATTGAAAGCAATCAATACAGTCAAGTTACAGGCTTTTTCCGAAATGGCATACTGCTCTAACGGTATATTGCTTGGCAGAAACTGGGAGGTGTCATTTGGTAACGTCAACTTCACAAGAGAATGTGTGTTTGTTTCACTTACTTGTGCACGCACTTCAAGTTATTTACTGCACAGATGTCTCTGATTTGGAGCAATGTTTGGCAATGTAAGCTATGTAGACAGCAGTAACTAATGCCATTTTGGAAATGACAACAGTCTTCTCGTTTGCAGATTTCCTGCATTGTACAAATGGTTGCATGTGTCACATTAGATGTAACGTTACCAAGCATGCTATTCAAAGAGAAGCTGTATCTTGCCAGTTGCATTTCATTGTTGGGAATCATTGTAAGCCCAAGCTGATAGTAACTTTAACACTACAAGGGTGACTTTAAATGTACAATCTCGTTCTTAATTAAAATTGAATGCACACACAGCTATTATGCACTCCTGTGGTGTGATATAGCCTAGTCATTCTTGAACTCTTTCTCTTACTTTGCCCCACTTAGCATCAGAGTTGGACAGACGACCTGCCCCTGTGTCAGCTCTGTGGTGTGGGCAGTGCCCCGAACTGTGCATATGGTGCAGATGGCAAGGGCACTCAGAACCACCCATATGAGGATGGCCACTTCCGGTTCAGGTAATTTTCTAGTTTGATGTGAGGTTATTGTTTGTTGCCATTGGGTGGTCCAACACATTCTTTTGTAACCACTGTTTCAAATTCACAGAAACAAAATAATTCACTGTATAGCCTAAGCCAGTGTTTCTCAAACTGTGGGGCGCAGACACATGATAGGTGGGGCGCGAGACATCTCTTTGCAATCGACTAACGGTCACACCATGCCCCCCAAATTCATAGCTAATTGTCAGATAAGCGCATATGACAGTAAATTGAGCTTTCCAATGGTGTTATTTTCTAGTTGCTGTGATGAGGGTTCAAGAGAAATTTGTCTTTGAATTAGTAACATGAAAATTCTAACATTGACAAAAACAATGTACTCGCATACTCGCAGCCTTCCAGGTGGGGCGTGAAAATTCTTTGCCTTCCAAAGTGGGGAATGACAGAAAAAGTTTGAGAACGACTGGCCTAAGCTGTGATGTTAGTACATCATCTTACGTGCCACTCATAACTAGCTCCATTCCTTGAGGGGATGATGGTTGTTTTTCTAGTAGCTATATAATTCAAAACGCACTAATGTGGAGAAATTGTTATCGAGCACAGTTTTATGGAAACGGGACACATCGTCATTGCACATACTGTAGGTGGTGTTACTAATGCCAGCCAATCATACCTGAGGTGGCATGGTGTTGGCACACCTGATGAACACAACTTTTACAAACAAACTACTCTCGTTCAGAGTCACATCAGCACATAAAGTTGTGATGAAATTCATGTTGTAGAAGACAAGCCCTGCTTTGTAGACATAGGAGAATTTGAGTGCGCTTGTTTTTATTTTGGTTGGCACTGTTGTTTGCATGGAGTGCCGTTCTCAGACTGAGGCACTTAGAACAGGAGATTGTTCTTCTACATTGCCCTAGTGGAAGAGGGTTGCACTTCCTTTTGTTTCTAGAACATCTAAAGGACCCTAAGTGTAAGGAACAATTTTTTGTCTTACAACAAACTTTGCGGACATGCACTCGAAGTGCTACAGAATGTGGCAAAGCATTTTGAGCGTACTGTAAACCTACTCTTAAGTTGTCCCCAAACACTCCACTCTGTACTTAGACTAAAGCACCGGACCATAAGCACACATTTTAAAAAGTGCATTTTTCCTCACCTCTTCAACCTGGGTATCAGTGTTGGCACACCTGACAAAGTATGGAATGTGAAACCTGTAGTGTATTGAATATGTAAATGTGCCGTCTTTTGTACTAAATGGTGTGATGGGTTTGTGGGAAGGAGTTAGGTTTCGATTAAGTGTCCATTTGCATGACCAGATGTTCACTATAGCTATTGGTGTTTGGGGTTTTCCCTACTGACTCTCATTCTGAGTATGCTTATTTTCTTTTCTATGTTTTTCTTCATTATAAACACATTTCACTGCTTCATCTTTAATCTCTTGGGAAGCATTTAAGGCCCAATATACTGCAAAAGGTACATTGAATAGGAAACCTCGAAATTCTACCTAAATCTTTCCAGTGGGGGCTTTAATCTAAATGTCTATCAAGTGCTATCAAACTTACAGTATATCGATGTTATGGGACAGAGTTGGACAGAGTCCTCATAAGCTCGCCTCCTTCAACCTGCTCGTTTCTCATTGGGTCCTGATTTTTCTGGGCTCGAGAGTTGAGGAAATTGCCTCCTTGGCCATACTGACTTGATCGTAAAATTTCATGCAACATCAGGAAGTATAGGCAGGCTCAGGCTAGGACAAGGGAGCATATGATAGATTTTGCTGGTGATCCAGTACACCATTTGGAATTAGTATTGCATCTCTGATTGCAACCCAATGGACTTGTTTCACACCTGAACATTCCGACATTCCATGGTAGTAGTAAACTGAACATTCTATCTTTGAAATGCATTGGATTTAGGCCTCTTTCTGACTTGAATAAAATGGGTAATAACATTGAAAACCTGTCTAAATTCACTTTCTTTCAAATAATACACATCTGAAGCCCACAAATTTGGAAGTCCCAAATAGATAAAAGTGATTTTACATTTATGTGTATGAAGCTTCTATCTATTCGGGACCTACCAAATTGTGTGCTTCAATTGTGTATTATTTGAAAGAAAGTGAATTTAGACATGTTTTAAATGTTTTTTTTTCAAGTCAGAGAGTGGCATAAATCCAATGCATTTCAATGATAGAATGTTCAGTTTACTACCATGGAATGTCGGAATATTAAGGTGTGAAACAAGTCCATTGCCTTGGTGGAAGTCGAGTAAAGGGCTCCTCCGCACACCGCTTCCGACACAGTGCGGAGCACTCTGCTTCCAACATTCTATTCCATTGTTTTCAATGCAACCCCGCACACCAGTGCCGAAGTCTTCCGCCGTCGGTTGTGAATTACGATTGAAGTCTATTTTGTCGGAGCCGTCCATTGACATCCAATGTTAATTTCACCGGCTACTGTGCTAGGTGCTAGGCAAAATTGTCGTATTCGAAAGTGCTCCGCAATGCTGTCGGAACCGGTGTGCGGCCGGCTTAAGTGAGTTTCAGTGCTTTCCTAGTTTCCTTATTTACAGACAGTCGTTTCATCGTTTTGTTTCTTGTTTCTTTTTGTAAATAACATGCCCGTGAAGAATTAGTCATAAGTCAGACATTCACACGCTTAGCATATTCCTGCACCTCAGCTAACTACTGTATGTTGATGTTGATGTTGTTTCTGCCCAATCAGAGGTGAAGACTGCTTCCTCTATGGAGTTTTTAATGGCTACGATGGCAGCCGGGTGGCCAACTTTATGTCTCAGTCCCTGACGGCAGAGCTCTTGCTGGGCCAGCTCAACGCCACACACTCTGATGCAGACGTCCGCCGCATACTCTCCCAGGTGGGACACCTCTCCTCACCTGACTGCTTGGTGAACAAGAATGTCCATTGGCAAACAGTTTTTAACAAAAAGCGAGAAACACGATGCTCTCCCGTTCTTTTTTTGGGTGCGCGATCAAAGAAGATGTTATCTTAAAGTTGCGCAGATGACCGCATTCCAATTTTTATAAGTCTTCTTTTTATTCTTGTTCACATTTCAGCAAGGACAAACAAACAGACACAAACAGGCAAACATCTGCCATAACCGTTTGTAGCAAAACCAGTTTTAGGATGCGTCTTGGTTTTGAATTATGCTTGCTATGTTGATATTAAACACATAGCCAAACAAATAAATAAGCCTCTAGGCTTCTGATCAAACATGAGTAGGAGTTTGTCTATCCTGTTTTATGAGCAGGAGCAGGAGTTTATTCACTGGAATTGGCCCCAATGTCTATCTAGCGGGCACTGATATTCAGACCTTCAGTTCAATTCTGTTCAATTCCTCTATCGTCATTACATTATGTGTACAACGGCCTTGCAATGCTGTTGTTGTTTAGTAGACATAAAGATACAGACTAGGCCTAGAATACCTTATCTGTGTATAGCACACAGATGCTTGTAAGCAGTGGTGCCCTCATAAGAAACGTGTATCGACATGTTTGAAATGTTAGTTAGCAGCCTGGGGTGTGGAGCCTGGAAATGTGTAAGCGTTATAAGAGGGAATGAACAGTCAATACCCTGGGAGGGACTGCTACTGATCGTGATGTTTTTTTTGTTGTTGTTGTTGTTGTTGTTGTTGTTGCTGCAGGCCTTTGATGCTGTGGAGAAGAATTACTTTGAAACTATTGGCGACGCACTTGCTGAGAAAGCTAACCTGCAGTCCCAGATCCCTGAGGTAAGAATGGTCAGCAGTAAGGGGTGTCTGCTGTAAAATGTCTACTAGATAAAATATTTTTAACATATTATGTTGTCTTGGAGGTAATGTGCCAATGAGTACGCTTACATGCAGAGTGAAATTTTCGTATCCAAGCAAGATCCTAAACAATTAGTGTGGAAGAGTAGCTTGGTAATATAAATAGCCCCCCCCCACCCCATGTGATGCCCATATGATGCCCATGTCTGGTACAGAAGGCATGGACATTCGGGTATTGAGAAACGATTGCTAGCTGGAGGTTTTCAAAAAGATTGGATCAGCCCTTGATTGATTAGTCTGTAGTATTCTTACGCTGCATTTTACAACACATCCCTCTGTTTGCTGATTGGCCAGTAAGAGATGACTTCTGAGGAAGCGAGTGAAGGGGAGTTCAGTGGAAATCGAAGACGTAGTACATGTTTGCTTATAAAGTAATTTCCTGAATATAAGCTGCACCTTGTATAAACTTCAGGCCAGTGGTTTATGCAAACTTAAAACAAAACCAAGTATTGTCTTAAGCCTTGTATTAACCTCAGCCATGTATTACCCTTGCTTTACTAAACATTACCTCAGAAAGTAGAATGATGAAATGAACTGCATTGCCATGTGTAGCCCTCACCCATGTATAACCTTATAGGTTTTTTGTCAAATCAATGTATTAACCTTGTTTAATAATCAAGAAATTTCAGTAATCTTTTGTATTTTACCCTTCTTTTGTCTCTCTCCCCGTCCCTGTCCTCTGTAGGGCGCTCTCTACCATCAGTTGTCCCCCCAGTGTCAGAAGCTGTCCGACCGGCTGGGTGTCCTGGAACAGGAAGTGAATGGAGGAGCCACTGCAGTGGTGGCCCTCATCCTCAACAACAAACTCTACATTGCCAATGTCGGTCAGTGAGATGGACACACACACACACACACACACACACACACACACACACACACACACGCTTACACACATGCATACACACACATTCACACCACACAACTCTACATTGCAAGTGGTGGCCCTCATTCTCAAAAACAAACTCTACATTGCCAATATGATGTCGGTCAGTGAGATGGACACACACACACACACACACACACACACACACACGCACACACATACATGCTCACACACATTCATGCACACACATTCACTCCACACAATTCTACATTGCCAATGTCGGTCAGTGAGATGGACAGACACACACACACACACACACACACACACACTGTTCTTGCACAAGCAAAGACTTAAACAGTGTTTCACATCCTGGCACTCAGCATTGTTTTGGATTTTTTGGGGTTGGTGAAATGCCAGTGGCTTCGAACACAACGCTGAAAATGTTTGCAATGAAAGTTTGTGATGAAGTTATTCCTGGAGGTGGAAAAAAAGTAAAAAAAAAAGTTGTGGTGTTCTGCCTCAGTGCGCAGACTGTAGACATAATTAGACCCTTATCCTTCCTCAGGCAATCACTCTTAAATGCTGAGCCAGTTTTCAGTTTTTGGTGCACCAGTTCTGAATTCAAAAAGAATTTTATGTAAAACTCATAACTTTGTGAACTAATACAACACAACTCTACACCAGTCTCCAATACACACACACACACACACACACACACACACACACACACACACACACACACACACACACACACACATTCTCTCTCTCTCTCTCTCTCTCTCTCTCTCTCTCTCTCTCTCTCTCTCTCTCTCTCTAATCACCAAAACTCTATTTAAAAATGGCTAGTTCACAGTGGAGAATGTCCAATAATAGCATATTAAAATATAAGAAATACTGTGGAATGACCTAACCTAAACACACCATTGCTGCCAAAGTCACGTTGGACGCATTGTAAATCTGGAACAAACATTGTGATGAAGTGTGAGGTAGATGGGTCTGTCTTTCGCATAGAGAGAGCGAGAGAGAGTGAGAGAGAATGTGTGTGTGTGTGTGTGTGTGTGTGTGTGTGTGTGTGTGTGTGTGTGTGTGTGTGTGTCTTCCTGTCTGTACCCGCCACCCCCTTCCCCAAGCGACTCGTCTGGGTTGATGTAAGGCAAATCCATTCCCATAATGATTCTTTATTGGGTAATTACAGTGGCTCATTGTAGCTGTCTGACAAAGCCAGACATCAAGGAGGCCGGGTCAGTTCATGCCAAGGGTGTCTGTCTCGCCACTGCATAGGGAAGAGCAGGGGGGCCGTGAGCTTTTCCTTTGGAGGTCGGGAAAGGTAGAGAATGAAAGAATGATGAGAGAAAGTCAGTAACAGTATATTAAAGGTGCAGTCAGTGGTTTTTATATGGTTTGTTGACTGTTTGTAGAACATAAAGATAATATCTCCTCATGACTTCCTAGGTCTTCATTCTTTTGGGTCACTCTATCTAGAATCAATACAGCAACAAAGAAGCCTGCCCCCAACAAAAACTTAGTTACTGTATATTAAAGGTGAGTCAGTGATTTTTATATGGTTTGTTGACTCGACAGTTTTTAGAACATAAAGATAACATCTCCTCGTGACTTGCTAGTTCTTCATTTGGGTCACTATAAACATTAGACCATTCTTCTCTCTAGAATCAATACAGCAACAAAGAGCCTGCCCCCAACAAGAACCACTGACTGTACCTTCAAAAAGGAAAAAAAAAAAGAATGAAACAAAGAAACACCCTGTCTGTCTACCCTGGCTGAAAGGCATGAATTGTTGAGAAGACGTGTCAGGAGTGCGTGCTATGAGTGGGGGCCCATGTATCGCAGGCTCCGCTGTGACACCAAGTGTTTCAGACAGGTAGATTAACATGCCACTGCGAGAACTCATGACACGCCAGGCGTGGGCTCATGTTTTGGGCCTCATATCACTTTTCTCACACAAGGAAGTGTGTGAAGACAAGACCATGTGGGATTCGGTATTCCATTTTCCTTTGTCCTCCCTTAGTCGGTCGGTCCAAGGAATGCCTGTCTCTCATTCTTAGTGGTAACTACCAGCACTGTTGCCATTGTAGCCAATGCCTTAAGCAGACAGACAGTGTCTCAGAGAGTGTGGTGAGTCTATGTGGAGCACTAGCTGAGCTATTGGAGGAAATGACACTCGGAAGAAAAAGGACTTTCTAGAAGTTACTGTATTGGTTGTGGATGAGTTGATTGTTCGTCATTGTGCTGTTGATGAACTGAGTAACTATGAAATCTGTTAAAATCTATAGTGTAGAGTGGCATTATTATTGTAAAATAAAATGACATTTTATGGCTAGGTGGTGTACTGTATTTAAATGTATGGTCTGTTGTCAGTGCATAAGCATAACATGTTTCATGCCAGCTGAAAATCTGGGATAAACCAAAATTGCTCTATAAAGAGGCCCCATAAATTTTTAAACACCTAGCCCACCCATTGTGTACTCGAGCAAGTCGTGTGTCTGTAATGACTCCATTAATGATGACGTCTTGTATATATGTGTGTGTGTGTGTGTGTGTGTGTGTGTGTGTACAGACACCACACCGCTGCGGTGTAGACAGGGAGTTTTTATTGCTAAACTCTTTCTGTGGTTGGCTTGTTTTTCTTGCACTGCGACAGGGACCAACCGGGCCTTGCTGTGCAAGGCTACCAGCGACGGTCAGAACCAGGTGATCCAGATCGGCCGAGCCCACACCACGGACAACGAGGAAGAACTCACCCGGCTGGCGGCGCTTGGTAAGGCGATTTTAAGACCACAAAAGCACAACATTGTAGGTGATGGTGGCTGCCATTTTCCTACTTGTAAGACCTGTAAGATGTGTTTGAGGTTTTATAAGGAAATGGCCACTTTATCCCTCTGAAAAACTGGCAGTGGCAGAAGCCACATGTTTTGTAACGGAATGAGTTATCAAGGAAGTGGGATTCATTTTTCATCTCCAAGTGGATGTCACCGAATTGTAGTTTATGAATGAGAGAACTGATTGCTTCCATTTAAAGGAGACATAGAATGGAAAACCACTTTTACATTGGCTTTGATGAATTAAGAGTGGTTGTGAATGGTCAAAGAGCTATCATGAACATGGGGCATGGTTCTGCCCTCTTTCATAATTTAGAAATAGCCACTAAAACACAGACAAAAAATGAGAAAAAAGCCTACAAGTGATGTCAAATAGCACAAAACCATTGCAGTTCAATTGAGGTTGCCAGAGCGGGGCATTTTTCAGGTAATTTAAATATGAGGTGTTAATTAGGCTTGTAAAATATCACTTGATCTTATTTTTGACAAAACAGAATCGAATTTATTGTATTTTAACATCACAGATCAAGGTACAATACTCAATTAATTTATTCTCTGTCCCCTTTAAAGAGTAAGGAGTTGAAGATAAAAGGGCTCCTATGCAGTTGTTCTTGGCTCTTGCCTCATGCATACTGCTCTTGGCCTTGAAACACCTTCATTTTACATCTTTTATGTCTAGTTTGCCTCACTACATTTTTTTCCCCCTCTCAGTGATTCAATAACGTTCAAGTTTCATTGCATGTTCAGCTCTCTGATGAGCAGTGGACGAGTGATTACGGGCCTCTGTGTCATGCGGTTTTACTGATTGGATTTTAATGGCTGTAGTTTCATGGGGTCGTAAAAACTGAAGGTGACCCCTGTCGTGTGTTGCATCTGCAGGTCTGGATCCCAACCGACTGCGCCAGGTCAGCCTGATCGCAGGCCAGAGCAGCACACGCAGGATCGGAGACTACAAGGTGAAGTTTAACTACTCGGACATCGACGTGTTGAGGTGAGCACCTGTTTCCGCTCGTTGGGTGTACAAAGTGTGCTGTGTAAGGTTACTTCATGTCCTTAGCTTCATGACCTATGTGAAGTTGGCCCCCCCTCAAACCCAAAATGCTGAAATAACACTGCAGTTCGTTTGTGCCGCGTTTGTGCTGGTTTGTGCTGTAAATATTTTCGTTTGTGCTATTAAAGCTTTTGAGTAATTTAGAAACACATTTTCAATACAAACGAACAGTGTTTTTTCAGCATTTTGGGTTTGAGCAGGGTGGGCAGCCTCAGGCATGTCCAGATAGAGACTGTTTGGAGTGGATTGGAGTGATTTGGACGTGGAGGGGGGCTGCGTGACGTCACATGTCTGAAAATGTATTTTTAAATTACTCAAAAGCGTTAATAGCACAAACGAAAATATTTGCAGCACAAACCAGCACAAACGCAGCACAAACGAACTGCAGTGTTATTTCAGCATTTTGGGTTTGAGGGGGGGCCAACTTCACACAGCTTAGCTCATGTCCTTTATCTGATAGTGTTACCATTGCTGAAATACAATGAAGGTTTTTCCAGCTTCCTGCCCTGCTGGAATGGAGCTACAAGATAAAACACACACCATTCTAAAATGTAAAAAAAAGTAAAAGATTTGAACTTGTGTATGGAAGTGGAATGTGGAATGATGGTGACATTGATACATAAATGTCCTTTGAATAGGCGTAGCATATCATGATGTTATTGCAGTACTTGGAAAACCTTTTTCCTTTTCTTCATTTGTGTGAATTCATTGGCTCAGAGGAGGGGTGTGAGGTAGAACTTTTAAAGCTGTATTCAGCAAGTCTACCTAATTCCAAGACTTAGGCAACTTCCAGAATAACGTGACAATTCCACAAAATTTGACTTTAAAAGAGTTGCTGAATACAGCACCTTTCACTCTTCCTGTGTAATTGTTCTTGCCTGGTCGGTGAATGTTCTGAGAGGTGCATTGTGGGATGTTGGAGGGAACAGAATTTGTGGGTGCGCCGAGGGGCATGCATTTAACCGTGTGGGGACACCCTTGGAACAGTCCCTAGGTAGCTCAAGCACTGAGCCAGAGACCAAAATGAGTCCCCTGAATGAGTCACCAGAGACCAAAATGAGTCCCCTGAATCGGGCCACTAAAACGGTGTGTTCCTCAGTGCCAAACTCTTACGTAACTCCCTCGCATGTCAGATTAAATAATGTCCACCAACATAATAAAGGTAGGCGTACAGTGGCTTAAAAGTAATAGATGTTTGGGGTTGACTGAGCCGACGTCAAGCCAGGTCATGACATGGGAGTCTGACCCAGGGGCTGATGAGCACTTGATGAGCAGTCAGGTCGGGTCGACCACGTCTAACCGTCTAACAGTGTCTCTGTTTATTAAGCTGAAGCAGCAGCAGGATAAAAGCTTAACGATGATCTCTCTCTCTCTCTCTCTTGCCACTGACACGGCTTTTAAAATAATTTCAGACTCTTGAATTGCAAATCACAAATTTGTCCTTCAATTAAATGGTGCACAGATGTCTAATGTGTTGAACCTTCATTACAAAAACACTTGATGGAGGGAAAAAAAAGATCTGTGGTAATCCAGTTGTTGCCATGTTTTTTTTTTTTTAGCATTGTGATGCTTTGAAGCATCTGTGGAGGGTATTGGTTGAATGCTCACCCGTACATGCACTGCCGTTTCCATGGTAGCTCTAGCAGGGCTTCATAACATTGCCCATACAGCACGAGCGAGGGAACAAAACCTGTTTTGACTGAAGACTTGATTATTAAAACTGGATTTTGGCTCCCAGAGTTTTTGATCCGTATTTCCGGGAGGTGCGATTCCTGTTTTGGCAGGAGGGGCCCCCAGTGTCTTTTTTTCCCCTCCAGAGCTCTGTGTGTGTTTGTCTGTGTGTGTGTGTGTGTGTGTGTGTGTGTGTGTGTGTGTGTGTGTGTGTGTGTGTGTGTGTGTGTGTGTGTGTGTGTTCAGTTTGGTTTCCTGAGGCCTGCTCCCCACACCGGCCACTTGACTGCGCTCCAAGTCTGGCATTACCACTCGGAGTCCTTTTAAATTGCATTAACCTGCACACCAAGAACTCCAATTTCCTGCCCCTGCTGGGAAGTAAATAGGTCTTGAGCTTTGAATGTGATTCAAATTATACACACACACAATAAAAGGACACACACACACACACACACACACACACAGACAGACAAAAAAAAAAATCCCCACTTAATTGAATTGCTCCCCTTTGTGGAGCTGTGTGTTGGAATCTTTGGTCCTGCAGAGTCACAAGCGAAACCATCAGACCAAACCATGAGTAATTGGTGGATATTTTGATCTCATTGTTCCCTCGCCGACTCTCTCTCTCACTCTTCTTCTGATGTTTGTTTACTTTAAATATCTTTTTCCCTCTTAATTTACACATCTACTGTACTCAAACTAACTTCTTTACGTATCGCTTTTAGTGCCGCTAAGAACAAGCCGGTCATCGCCGAGCCCGAGATCCAGGGAGGCCAGTCGTTGGAGGGAGTGACGGGATTCCTCTTGCTAATGTCCGAGGGACTCATCAAGGCTCTGGAAGCCGCTCACGGACCCGAGCAGGCCAATCAGGTACGACCTCGCCAGTGTCAAGCAACCAATGGCAGTCAAAAGCCTAGCCTAGTTCAATTGGAAAGATGATGACCTTCAGCTTCAGTGACTCCTTAAGGACTGCGCTCATCTTATTCAAATTGTGATAATGTGCTTTAAAACGGTGGTTACGTATGTAACCGTGGTTCTATGAGTTTCGGATGACCGCCAGCTGGCGGTCAGTAGAAACGAAATAGAACTGTCAGTTGATTGTGTGAGTCATAAGAATAGAACAGAGAACAGCTGTCAGTTTCACTGGAAACTGACATCAAGAGGTTTCAGGTACCTGATGGGGAAACGGGTTCTTGGAGGCGGTGTATTAGTTTCCTACTGGGTGGAAGACTGGAGAAAAAAAGAGTAGTACATACTTTGATCTGAGGTGTGCCATTTATTTTATTTTTTTGTGACTGTGGAAATGTCTGCTAATTATTATTATTACCTCTGCCAAGGAGGTTATGTTTTCGCAGGCATCTGTGTGTGTGTGTGTGTGTGTGTGTGTGTGTGTGTGTGTGTGTGTGTGTGTGTGTGTGTGTGTGTGTGTCTGTCTCTGTCTGTCTGTGTGTATTTCTGTGTACAACATAACTCGAAAAGTACTGCACGGATTTGGATGAAATTTTTTTTTACAATATCTGTATTGGGACAAGTAACAACGGGTTCAATTTTGGTGGTGATTGGTGATCCAGAACACCATCTGAAATTTATACTGTGTCTGTGTGACCACATTGCCTTGGCGGAGGTCTGTGTTCTCCAAGTGCTTTTCTAGTTAAATACTGTGTTATTTTTAGTGTGCAATGAGTCAGACAGACAGACAGTTTATTTATCCTGTGGGTAATTCAGTATCTCTTGATCTTAATTGACATCTCCCCAAGTTCCACATATGCCATATGCAGCATGAATTGTAGGATTATGACGTCTCAGATTTTAAGTGTATTTTTGTATTTAGCTTCTTGACAATATTGCTATAGGATTGGGTGGGAAGAGGGGAAGTGAGAATGAGATTGAGAAACGTGAGAAAAGGTCAGACTTGGACCAGAGCCGCTCTGTGTTGTACAGACGTGGTGTTGAAATTCAGTGGTATGTGGGGAAGTTTCCTGACATAGAAGGCAGAGTACAAATACTTAGTTACCTTATTCAAGTAGAAATTTTTGCTATACTTTATTGTAGTAATCATTTTCCAGATGAATCTTTACGTGCATTTACTCACAATTATCTGTGTTTTCTACTGCATTTTTTTAAAGCCTTGTTCATTCTGGCTTGAAGTAAAGTATAAACATATACCATTCTGACACCCTATAGATTGGTCCACAATCCATCACACCTGCACATAACACAAATCATGTCACACCTCAGCAAGGACTTTGTTTTGCTAAATTGTGTTGATCTGTCTTGGTCAGATACCAAAAGATCGCTGAAAAGTTTATTTTTTAACCAGAACTTTCATATTTGTTCTTATAGGAATGTGTTATATTGCTCTGTTTTGGTCAGTGCCCAATGATCTTTGGTCGCACTGGTCAACACTAGGTTGTATCCGACCAATGTGAGAAGATAAGATAACAGACCTCATTTATCCTGAGGAAAATTCAAATGCAATGTAGATCATGTCTCTCCATTCCCGATTTCCCACCCCCCATCTCACCCTGAACACCTGATTGTCGCTACAGGAGATGGTTGCCATGGTGGCGGCGGAACTGGCCCAGCAGAGCACCTTGGAGGCGGCGGCACAGTCGGTGGTGGAGCGCGTGAAACGGCTGCACCATGACGCCTACGTCAGTGGGCGGCCGCGGGCATCGAACTGCTCGCGCCACGAGGACATGACCCTTCTCGTGCGAACCATCAATTACCCGCTCTCTGATGGCTCGCTCACGCCCACGCAAGGTGAGGCATTCATTCGTTTGCCTGTTTCTTGTAGATGCTGAACACTACCTATGATCCAGAATTTTACCTTTTGTCAAAGATGGGTGGGGGGAGGGGGGGTGCTTGTTATATGGTAAAGTATCCGTTTGGTCCACTTGTCATGACACACGTCATCTGGATACACCTGTAGTTTCTCTATTTGTTCCAATGTGAATGTCACCCCAGGCTATACAGTCTTCACTCTTTCATTTTTCTCATGTTACTCCCACTGCCTGCCTGACTTCCCTATTGCGTTGTTTCGATCCTCTGAGTTTTTTTCTCATCAAAAACAGGAATTGCACCAACAGATGTTAGAACAGCAGATGTTGCTTGCACAAACCTAAACAATTGCACTCGTTAAAAAAAACAAAAAAAAAAACATGTACAATTGGACAAGGCTTAGGCCAGTATCAACAACCCACAATTTACTGTTTATTTTAGATTGGATTAGATGGATGCTTCATTCTGTTCGGGTTGTCTTTTTCTGAATGTGTCCTCCCCCTTCCTGTTTGTCTGTGCCAGGTGGTCGCATCTACCCTGTATCTGTGCCCTACTCCAATAGTCACAGCACCAGTAAGACCAGTGTGACCCTCTCGCTGGTCATGCCCTCCCAGGGTACGCTGACCAATGGGACCAACACCGCCTCCACCCTGGAGGGAGGGACGACCCCCACACCTGGGTATGACCTGTTTTTTTTTTTGTTTTTTTTTCAGACAGCCACTTGATATTAACTGCTGTTACATGCACAGAAGACGGCATATATATGCACAGAGTATTGGCAATATTCAGTTTGCTTGAGAAACCGTAGTAGTATGGCCAAATTGATTGATGACGCATGAATTGTGCGCAAACTGAATATTACCAATATTCCCTGTACTTGACCACCGTGCCTAAGCTTTGACATTACCTTGCTTTGCTTTCTATCCCTTTATTTTGTCCACTTCATGAATATTAGGTATAATGTGTCAAGGTTAATCATTTGGTCATTATCTCCCTGAAATGTTAAGCTGTCATATTGCGTTTTTTTAAGGATAGAAACAATATTAAGGATACAACATTTTTAAGATAAAAACATAACAGACAGCAACAAATTGTGAGCAGATAGCAGAAGGTTGGGAACAAAGGTGTGATGACACATAGTCACTTTAAGATACAAAACCAACATTATGGTTAGTTCTCTTAAAGTCAGCCTAATGTACAGTAAGCAATTTAAAATGTACAGTTTGCAAATGGTCTTTGATCTTTTTTGTCCTCAACAGTGCCTTTTTAGGCAGCGCTGCCTTCAAGGCACTACTCCCCCCAGTTTAGAGTTGAGTTTGTACATCAGAAAATAATGTGATTTAATGTGATTTTCAGCTAGTTGGCACATTGCCCTCTTATTTTCAGATATACAAACACCATTATTTTCTGATATACAAATGCAATTATCTCATACATTATCCATGACATTATCCTTTACATAATTTCATATGCAAAATAGAAGTTGAGGTGTGAGGTTGAGGATTACTTGGTGCCAGAATGCTTGGTTCTACTATAAATTTTAAACTATTCAACTGAAAGTAAGTATGCAGGTCCTGGTCTCTGCTGAGGATATAGCTGTTAGTTTCCATCTCTGTTTCTGATTTCCTGTGGTCACACACTACATGTGTGGTCACACAGCATGTGCATGGCTCTTATCAAGTCTGTCATTCCATTCGTCTCACCCTCCGCCATTTCTGTCTCTTCTCACTTCCACTTCCACATCCACACAATCTCCAAACTCTGCCCCCACACCCTGCCCATTTTAATCACCTCCTCTGGCCCAAAACCAATAGCATGGTACTGGTTTCTACCATTCGCCCCTCCATATCCGTCGACATCTTGCAGCCTATCAGTGAGATCCCTCTCCATGCTCACACTTCCAGCCTTCTCCCCAACCCTAACCCTAACTCTAACCCCAACTCTGAACTAGCATTCGGTCCTAACTCTCTCCCTGATCTTGATCTTCTGCTTTGTCCAGACCTTGACCCAATTGCTAATCTTGATCCTGTTGGTCTTGACCCTCTTCCCAATGCCAACCATGATCTTGGTCTCAATGCAGTCTCCAATGTTGCACCTATTGCTAATACTAATCTTGTTCTGGATCTTGACCTTATAGCTAACCCTAACCCTAGTGTGGTCACTGACTCAAACACGGACCCCACTGGTAATATCGACTTCATTCTTAGCTCACATCTTATTCCTAACATTGACTCTAATCTTAGTCTAAACCCTCTGCCTAACCTGAATCTTCTCATGCTGGACCCTAACCATGATCCGTCTCCTAACTTTGACTTCCTTGCTCCTGACCCCAACTGTAACCCTGGCCTTGTTCCTCTCATACCCGTCCCGAGCTTTGACCCCATCCAGCTTCCTGATGCTATTCCTGAGTCTGGCTCCCTTGACCCAAGCCTAGATCCTGATGACCCTGACCCTGACCCTCTCTCCTCTCTTGTCCCCATCTCCCCCGTCTCCCCTCCCCCCCACAGCCAGAGCCCTACAGCCACCCTGCAGTCCACCAACACCCAGACCCAGAGCTCCAGCTCCAGCTCGGGGGACGGCAGCCTCTTTCGACAACGGGGAAGCCAGGCGGCTCAGCCAGACGAGACCGGACGCGTGCCTCCGTACGTGGACTTCACCGAGTTCTATGCGCTCTGGGGCTCGGAGCACAGCGACGGCCAGAGCACACAGGGCGGTCTGGGACCTCAGTGAGAAGCCTAAGGGGAGGAAGGGGGTGGGGGGGGGAGAGGGATGGGGAGACCGCAGATGCTGGGGGAGGGTTTGGACTTTTTGGGGATGAAGTGTGGCATGTGGTTGTCAGGTCAGATGGGTTGCCTGGAGCAGAGCTTGGACGCTGGACTCTACAATGAACTCGGCAACAATGGGCAACGTTAATACATAACTCCCAAGTTACGACTCACAGATGTCAGCAAATTCCCAACATGCATCTGCCAAGAGCGGCTGCAGTGCATTTAGTTTTTTTACTTTCTTTCTCTTTCTTCTTTTTTTTATGTTTATGACCTTCGAGCCATGCTCACATGAGGCAGACAGACTTCATGTTTGTGCTTGCTGTGTGTGTAGGATATTTGGCCCATTGCGTCCTCTTAATATTTTCATTTGATCCGTACTTGGTCTACAATCACAGCCGTTTTAAAGAATGGCATGACTGTACACAAAGATGGGCACATTCAATCATTGACGCTATGTACGGAATGTGTTGAAAAAATCTTAAATATGGTGAGAAAACCTGCATGCATGATGGATACTGGTAAGGATAGAGATGTAACACACTGTCATAATACATCCACGTACTTCTTGTGAGAGAGGGTTTACATTTGTTTACCCAACATTTAGCTGAAAGCATCGAATATTTCAGTAATATAAGGGAATATTGCACACACCTTTGTATTTTAAAACCAATGCCTTTATTGAATTGAGAACCAAAGAAATGGAAGGCTAAGAGGCATTTTAGAAAAAAAAAAAAAAAAAAGAGTAAGAAAAGAAAAAGTTCCCTGCTCTGGTAGAAAACATTGTAGGTGCAAAACTGATACATATCAGTTGATTGTTGTGATGCATAACATACACCTCGCCAGTTGTTTTCTATCCCTATATGCTCTTTCAAAAGACTTTGAGGTGGTGGGGGTGGGAGTGTGAGGTGGTGATATGCCACCAAAGCCCATATGGCCATTCTTTTAATTCCCACAATCATGTTGCATTAAAGGAGAAGTTCTGTGTGATAAGGACCCGAAGTATATTGCATCATAAAAGGTTGGAACATTTGCCGGGCAGCAGAAATTTGATACGTTCGTGCTGACCAAATAGGCCGCTTGCTAGTTGAAGCTTCCGGGGGCACCCAGCTAGGCTTTAATGGCCAAATCGTTGTTTTAGGCCATAGAACGGCTCAAAATTCAAACATTTAAATCCAGGCATTGAAAACAGATAGCTACTTACCACCTAGCTGGGTGCCCCTGGAAGAAGCCTTCTCCGGCCTGCACAAACCTATCAAAATTCTACTCCCCGGCAAACATTCAAACTTTTTGTGATGTTGCAATACAGTGAGGGTGCTTATCACACCAAACGTCTCCTTTAAAGAAGGAAGGAGTGGGTAGTGATGAAGTTCAAATGCCTGCACCTGTCATGGCGCAGACGGCTGAGAGAGACGCTCACTCACGCCTGTGGTCATACAGGCATCCTGTGGGCCCATGTTAAAGAAAGACGAGGCCAGATGGGGGTTAGGGAGAGAGGGGGACCTGAGAGGCATGGCCTAAGCAAATGCTGTCGTCACTAACTGTTCTATCTGTGAATGCCGCACATGTATATCTCTGTGTTTGTGTTCATGTTTGTCATACAGTACGTTTGCTCCTATGTATCGCGAGCATTAGTGCCTTGCCAAAGTAAAGTCTTAGAATCTAAAGTTTTGTTGTGTTTTCTTCGTGTAGAGTTTGGATGTTTTAAATAATTAGCAAGTTTTTACTGGTTGAAGTCACACATACTGTATAGTGTGTTTAGGGGTGCATCGGGATTGTGCGTTTTATTCTGCTTTATTCTGAGAGTATAGGCTACTCTCATAGTTGGGTTCCTAAATCTTTTTGATCTCCCACATGGTTTTGCAATAATTTGCAATTTGTTTGTAGCACTGTTGTGATGGATTAAATGAGTCACTTACCATTTCCTCTAACACTAATAGATGGATAGATAACACTTTAATGTTAACTGTAATTTGTCTTGTCCTAGCAAAAAGTGTTGCCATTGCTACATGTAGCCTACACACACAAACTACATACCCACGCATAGTTTCACAAAACACTGACAGATACAATACATATAGACCCAGCAATACATATGACCTAAGTGTCCAATACCCATCTTGACCCTGTTTTAGTTTCAGCTTCAGGATAGTCTGGTGCACAAAAGATTGTTTTAACCGGTAACACTTTATTTGATGGTACCGTCATAAGACTAACATGACACTGTCATTAACTATGACATGACGTTGTCATAAACTTTCATGTCATGACTATTACATACCCTAACCCTAAACCTAACACTTAATGACAGAAGTCATGACAGGTGAATAAAGTTTATGACAGGTTCATGACAATGTCATGTCATAGTTAATGACAGTATCATGTTATTCTTATGACCGTACCTTCAAATGAAGTGTTACCCTTTAACCTTATCCTACTGTAAATTGTGGCACGCTGAATATGCAGTTGGATGGCAAGAGTTGAAATTCATTGTTTAAGATATGATTATGGTTAGACACAAAGCCAGCCATTCTTATGATTTTGTGATGATTCACAGATGGGCTGATTCATAGATGTTGTGAAGATGTTGACCAACAATCTTTGGGCAGATTTTAATGTGATGTGACAATTTAGCTTTTAGGCTTATGAATAGACTACCATACCAAGCAATATTACAGTAGGCTTCTGCAAGATGCTCAATATCACAGAAGTAAAGAAAAAAAGGGTAATCTGTAGACTCATCCCAAATGATCAAAGACAGATAGTAGATTATTTGCTTTGTTCTTTTGCAAACATATTCTATTTGGTCCTTCCAGAACAGCAAGTGATCTACCCATATTCCTAAGTATTTGCTGACACACCCTTGGGATACAGCTTGTGTAGTATTAATCTTTTGTCAATAGCGGAAACCATTCTTGTAAATGTTTGATCATGTTAACTAGAATTCTAGTCTATCTTATCTATAGATAATCTTGCATCATATTTTGAAGAGTTGCTGAGTTATTTGGTCCTAAACAAGCTGGTCCATTATGGTTCCAGAAAACACAGGTTGGTTTGTTTGTTCATTTATTTATTTAAATATTGTATAGTTTTTTGTGGTTTTTTTTTGCTGTAATGAAGAGAATCTTAAATTCTGAATGTAGGAAGCTTAGGCTCATGCCTTCATCTGTCTTGGGAAGCCCTTGAGCGAAAGCTACTGTAAGTGCTTTCAGTAAGCCACGGAAATTACTTTTTTGCGTCGCATAGGCACTATAGGCTACTAAAAGCTACACAATTTCGGCACCAGAGCTGTTCTGTATAAAGTAACTACCGGTATGTAGCTTCGTTGATGGTACGGTAGTTCTGTTTTCCTAGACTTGACAGGCGAATTGGACGGAAGAGTGTTTCGTTTGTTGATTGAGTAAATTTGTTGCAAACTACGGCTGCCCAAAGTTATTGTTACATTATAGGCTACTACTCTTTCCATAGCATGCAGATGTATTGGTGAGCTTGCAAGCGTTGTAGCCTATCTATCTTGTCTAAATTTTTGCGTTCATATTCTATTTGTCTCTGAATACCCCTTCATTCGCTCCCCCTCGGTACTCCCCTCCCTGTCCTGTGATAAGCGAACTGGGAGGAGCTGTCGTCTCGTGCGGTCCCCCCTCCTTTTCCTTCACCTCACTCATTTCAGAGGGAGAATGAAAAATAAAGGAGAGGGGTCTGCCTTGTACTAGAGCAGAAAGGCGTCATTTTAGTCCAGAGAACTGACGGACTAGTCACATATTCTCAGGAACGGGACTGCCCCGGAGATAACGGCGATGGAGATGACCCGGGGACGAGGTGGTTGCGAGTCATAAAAACGTCAAAATTGTTGTCGGAAGGCGCAGGGATAATTTTCGTTTCACTCCGCATCTCCGCCGCTGGGATGGAGATGAGGTATCTCCTGCATCAGTACGTCGAACAACAGCCTGGCTGGCTCTGATCGAACGTCGTAAATGCAGCGTTGTTTTCCTCTCGCTTCTACTGTCACTGATATCAGTACTATCCGTAATCTCTCCGAGGAAACGCAAGGTTTATGTGGACTGAGCGGCGAGCGAACAGCCAACAACTGGACCGATCCCTTTTCTCTGCTGGGGATCCAGCGGTAGCCTTTACCTCAAATACAGTGTGTTGTCTCTGCCCTGCGCACGGCGTAAGCGGGCTATGCGGCTCTGCGTGAAGATAATAATGTAATGGAGGTTGGTGTAGCCAGGCACAAACGAAATCAACGATGCGTAATAACTGGGATACTTCTGACTATTAATACGACCAAGGAATCGACTAAAGCATCTCCTGGATCGCAATGAACATCTAGATACAACCCAAAACAGGCGATGGGTAAGCTTTTTTTTCTGAGCCAGTGCACCGAGATGCAAGCTCCACGGTTGTCATGTCATTACACTTGTATCTGCATCTAATGGTGGGTGGGTGTTTAATGCCAAACAATCGGTAATACGTTTGTTTTACAGCCCTAGGGTGATTTGAAAGGATATATCGAAGCAGAAAATGCAATGCAATGATGTTATAGGCCAAACTAAATGCCAGGAATAGCACCAATGACTTCTGTTCCTTATCCCATAGGCAGCCTCCTTACTCTTTTATTGATATTTTTGCCGTGGTGAATGATTAGTAGGGTATTATTCGATCAGGAGAAGCCCGAGCTATTTTCTGCTCTGTGTCACTCTGACGGAAGATTTTGGAGACGTTCCAGATGATTCTTGGCCTCCTGGGGTCGTCAAGTAAATTTCCATGGGGTAAGCCAGGGTGTCGTAAGGATCGAGACACAGTGACCAGCGACCCTAACTTACCCGCATGTATTTAGGGCATAGCATCACGAGATGGAATAGTCAAAGAGGAACCATACCACGAATCTAAGCTAGTAAAATTCAATGAAGAAATAGGCTATGTAACTAGGGGCCTATATACTTTAAATTTTAAATAGGGATATTTGGCTTTTCTAACCTGTTTCGTATGAGGTCCCGGAATTGTCAGCTGTAGTAGGCCTAACACTTATCTAATATATTAAAAATGCGTCTGTGCCGTGGAGAGATTGGAATACAATCACGCCCCACTACACATACTTCCATTTCACATGAGGTCTCTGTCTGTCCAAGTAGTCTACATGAACTACCACCAAAATCAGCTGCCCGGAGGGAAATACGCAAATCCCATGGCTCAATTAGTCCACCGCTCCGAATTGACTATGACAAGATTTGCTTTATTTCACCCAGCTGTGGCGTACGCCGTGCCGTTTGCAAGGGGTGCCTGTGGAAAGTCATTCGCGGCCTCGAGGTGCTGAGATTTGCATTTGTTCCCCGTAGAGTGCCTCTCGACACACTATAGGGTGCTTTGGGAAACAGCGGTGCCTCGGGAGGCTGCAGTCGTTACACCGCAGCGCTGATAATTATTAAAGCTGATCGACCATGCGTTCAAGCTAGGCGACGCTGTTGCGGCTACCGTCCAAGGACCATTATTGAAAGTCAGGATTTAGCTGGCATAATGACATAAAGACTGAACAGTCACTACATGACGAGTTATCAGTGTATGAATGGTATGGGTTGACTTGATAATGTATAAGCCCAGTTAGGCCTACATTTTGTCACTGAGAAGAAGTCTTTTAGATTGGTATTTTTGTTTGTCTGACATTAATTATTATTAGGCTACTGGCCGTTCTTGTGATATGCAGCCACTCCCAGTAGAATAGGAGATAGGGCCTAGTTTAGTTGGAATGTAGGAAGGAAACACCTTTTAATCAATAGTTAGTTGGCTCAAGAAGGTGCATTGTATGTGTGTGTGTGTGTGTGTGTCTCAAGATTGAAAAGCTGCCTGACATTTTTCTCTCTAAATCGCACAATGTAGCCTAATGCATCCAACTGAGGCCCTTATTTCACAACACGCCCACAAAACATCTGCTTTGGTGTGCTTTCACTGCTCAGTGGTGGAGAGTGTCTTGAGCAAGTTTGGTGATGACAATTTTTCACATTCATGTCAACCTTTGGATTTGTATTGGAGTCAATCCAAGGTGCATTAGAAGAATGTTTACCTACACTAAGCAATTGTTGAGGAATTCTAAGAAATGAATGAAGGAAAGAAAAAATATAATGAAATAATCATCAAGACTTGTTTGTCATGGGTGTTGACCCTGATGCGTTAACAGTCCATAACTTATAGCAGACAGTTTAATCTTGACAGCAGGCCGGCAGACAGGCTTGCACAGGCTCACACAAAATCAGCACATTATGTATGGACTGTTTGCACTCCGTAGAAACGGAAACCCATGACCTTAGCTTTGGGGAATGTTAGTGCTCCAATCATTGGAGTCGTAGGAGTGTTAGCCAACGTCCAAGTCAAGTGTGTGTCCTCCTCCTCCTTCTCTTCTTGTTCGGCTGTTGTTTCTTATCAGGCTATTGTAATAGGGGGGGAATTCAGATAGGTGTTTGGAGGGTTGGGAAACTCCATGCTGGTGCTACTTTTGGCTCAAGGGCCTTAGACTCTTGTAGTCATAGATACACTTACTGCTAGTCTACAGGGATCATTCTTTCTTTCTTTCCTTTACTATACTCTTTCTGTGTCTGTACCGCTTTCTCTCATAGACATACAAACACATGCACAGTAGGCTATCTACCTTCATCTCAACCCACCACCCCCAACACCAACACCACCTCTCTCTCTCTCTCTCTCTCTCTCTCTCTCTCTCTCTCTCTCTCTCTCTCTCTCTCTCTCTCTCTTCTCTACCTCTTTGCCCTGAAGAGTTTGACGCTTGAGTTAAAGAGCTTTCCTTGCCCACGCACGGTGAGCGTAAGATCTCATGCCTGGAAAGAAAATAGAAGAAAAAAAGAAATGAAGAAATGCAGAGAGAGAGAGAGAGAGAAGTATCTCAGTACCAAGACTTTGTGTTTCTTTCTGCAAGCGTCTGACGGCTTCATCCTTATTAGTGGCTGAGAGTCTTTTTGATGCACCCGTGTTCAAAGCCTCAGTGGGCACCTACCTGCCTGAGTGGATTGGTGCTACACAGATAATGAGATTTGCTACATCTGTTGGCCAAATCCAGCAGGTCGCGATGCAGAGGCCTTGTGGAAGCACAGTGCTTTTGACATGGTGCCATTTGGGGACTAGTAACGTGCTCAGGGTGGAGACCTGTGCTACTGTATGTAGGCTATTTTGTTTTGTGTGTGTGTGTGTGTGTGTTTGCGTGTGTGTGTGTGTGTGTGCGCGCGCTACTGTATGTAGGCTATTTTGTTTTGTGTGTGTGTGTGTGTTTGCGTGTGTGTGTGTGTGTGTGTGTGTGTGTGTGTGTGTGTGTGTGTGTGTGTGTGTGTGTGTGTGTGTGTGCGTGCACGCGCTACTGTATGTAGGCTATTTTGTTTTGTGTGTGTGTGTGTGTGTGTGTGTGTGTGTGTGTGTGTGTGTGTGTGTGTGTCAAAGGGCTTAGATCTACATGAAGGATATGTTGTAGCGAATGAAGATGATACAAATCTCTGATGCAACCAGGAGGAAATCTAGCGAGATATGGAACCGCAAAGGCGGCTATCTCTTTGGGGCTGTTGATCAGTCTCACAAGTCAGGCAATTTCGACTGTGTTGTCTGACTTTTCTTGTTGTAGCTTTGTTTATCTTTCGGACGGTTTTCCTTCCTTGCTTGTTGTAAATCGTCTTGTCCCTTATCTTGGTGTTTGTATGAAGCACCTCTGCTTGCTTAGTAGTACAGCACTCAGCCAACAGCTCTCTGAAAATGCCCTTCAAAGGGGGGACAGCAAACATTGACATTGTCAGCCTTCCCCCTCTCTCCTTCTCCTTTCTTCCTCTCTCTCTCTCTCTCTCTCTCTCTCTCTCTCTCTCTCTCTCTTTCTTTCTCTCTCTGTCTCTCTCTCTCTCTCTGTCTTGCTCCCTCTCTCTCTCTTTCTCTCTCTGTCTTTTTTCTCTCTCTCTTGCTCTCTCCCAGGTGCTTTCATGAATGATGGAGCACCCCTGTCAACCATAGCAGGAAGCCTTGTGGTACTCCCCTCTCTAAATAAGGCTCCAGCCCTCTCTCTCTCTCTCTCTCTCTCTCTCTCTCTCTCTCTCTCTCTCTCTCTCTCTCTCTCTCTCTCTCTCTCTTTCTCTCTCTGTCTCACTCACACATACACACACACACACACACACACGCAAACAGAGCCCTCCTTGTCAGGCATCCAGGACCCGTTTACCGAGCAAGCCAAAATAGCAACCATCCATCCCCAGCATGGCTGCCAAGCCAACCCCGTCACAGTGCACAGAACCTGCCCCCCCTACAACCCCCTCAAACCCCCCGCCAACCAAACCAAACCACCGCCCCCCCCCCCCCTATACTCCCCACGGTCACTCAGCAGCCTTTTGTTTTGCTCAGTGTCACCTTTCATACACGTCCCCCACGCAGGGGCATGTAGGGAGAGACAAACTCTGACCTGTACTTGACCTTAGAGATGTGTTTAGAGCGAGGAGAGAGAGAGAGAGAGACACGCCAGTGACCACAAGTGTGTGTGTGTGTGTGTGTGTGTGTGTGTGTGTGTGTGTGTGTGTGTGTGTGTGTGTGTGCACTAAGGAAGTCAATGGGGGGAGGATCAGGGGAAGGACGTAATGACATTGCAGTCTTCTCTCTGTGGGGCTTAATTGACATTCCCTCAGCCAGCGCAATGTGGAAACCCGCTGAATAAACGCTTCCATGTTCACATACAGTACGTAAACACACACACACACTCACACACACACACATATACACACACACACTGCTGCCATGCTGCCTTCTCTGGCATTGTCCGCATTCTGCCTCAGCAGTATGCTTTCCTTCCTCATTTTCTGCCAAGCGCTGCTCTTTCCCTCCCGTCAGCCGCCGACGAGCATTCTAGAAGCCACTCTAGAAGCTTCTGTGCCAATCCCCCACCGACCGACCGACCGCTTGCAAACAGAGAGACACATCCTCTCTTTGTCAGGGTTTTAATGGATTCATTTAGTTAATGGCATCTTTGCGGCAGGTGATGTGCATGCGTGTGGGCTTTTGTGTTGTGTGCTTGTGTGTGTGTGTGTGTGATGTGTGTGTGTGTGGGGGTCGAGTGCATTTATGATATTATATTACACTGGCTTCCATATCGATTAACTAGGCAAAGCTCCATAGGCATGTGGAGCTGGTTTTGGCCTGGTTTTGCGCCTTGTTTGGGGATTTTCATTTGGAGGCGAGGTAGCTCACTGCGGCCGACCATGAAACTGTAAACATTAGCAAGTGCAAGCGCGCAGAGCAAAGAAAGAGAGCTGCATGACGGAAGACAGCTGCTGCCACCACAGCCGTCTGCCTCGGCTGAGCACAGCCGGCAACAAGCAGAGCTCTCCACGGATGAAAGGAGCATGAGAGAGAATGAAAGAGCGAGAGGGAGACGGAGAGAGAGACAGAGAGAGAGAGAGAGAGAGAGAGAGAGAGGGAGTGGAGCATTTCATTAGGATTATCTCTGGAACTGAGTCTCCCACTCCCTCCCACTCCGGAGGCTTGGGGAGGATGTCTTCCCACTCTCTAAACTCTCTCCGACTGGGTGGCACCTCTCAGGGAGAAATGGGGCCCCCTTTGTCCCCCCTCCCACCCACACACCCCACCCCACCCTACCCCCCTAGGCCTACAGGAAGGGCCCCCTCTTTGTCAGACCTGGGGAACTGTGTTGTGTTAAGGTGCCTACAGACCAAAGATCCGCGACGAGACGGGCTGCGATGTTCTAAAAACCTGGACATTCTAAAACTGCGAAACTGCGATTTGACATGTTAAATCTTTTGCGACGGCTTGCAACTGCCTGCAACAACTTGCGACGATTGATTCACACCGCAACTGCTCTCTAGAACTGTTTCATCTCGTCGCAGATCTTCTTGAATTGGCATTTGTGTTGCGTTGCGTTGCGTTGCGTTGCATTGCGTTGCATTGCGTTGCATTGCGTTGCGTTGTGTTATGGCTCTGCCTTTGGGGAGGAGGAGAGAGTATGTAAACCTTTTGTCCCGGCCTCACCCCTGGCTGCAGCAGCAGTAGGCTTTGCATGCCGGCGTCCGTCTCCATTGCGGTGACTTAGGAGCCATTAATCATTAATATGTCTCCCGAGTCGGCATGTTTCTCCTGCTACACTTCCAGACACTTGGTGTCCTAGAGAAACATCTTTTAGAGTTTCTTAAACCACCTCCACCATCACCAACTCCTCCATTATCCCCCAGCAGCCCCAGGTGGAAGGTAAAGAGAAGCTGGTCTGCTAAAGGACAGCATTAATATTTCTACCCCATAATAATCCCCTTTCTCCCAGCCACACTGCTGGCCCCACTCTCACCACTCAGTCTGTCTGACTTCTCTCTAACCCCTCTTCGGTGTGTGTGTGTGTGTGTGTGTGTGTGTGTGTGTGTGTGTGTGTGTGTGTCTGTCTGTCTCTGTGTGCCGGTGTGTGGGTGGGTGTATTTGCCTTTATTTTGCATCTGGTTTGTTTGACAAGTGATGATGATCATCTGACTGCTGGGAACTGTGTGGTTTTAACTCTTGTGTATTGAGGGTGTGTTGTACACTCGTGCCATCTCTTTGTCAACAAAGTCCTTAAAAAACGCTACAAAAATTCCATTAAAGGAATTCATTGGTTTAGTGTTTCTTTGTGATTGCCTCAAAGAGCCCACAGAAGCTGAAGTTATTTATTTTGTTACCTCAGTCCATTTATTTTTCTCACTCAAGGCTGCCTGAAGGGCTGATGCATGTTTAAATAGTTTCACAGTTTTTTTGTCTTTCTAATTATTATTTTACACTCCTAACAGTATTGGGAAAAAAGCAAGGTACTTTCCTAAATGGTTGTCAGTGCCACATATCACTTCAAGCTACACTTTTGCATTTTGGAAACACCGAAAGTGAAAACCAAAGAAACTAACATAGGCCACACAAGATATGCAAAGATTGTTCATCCACATGATTATTCAAATGACCAAATGTTAGGCAATGGAAGCTATTATTTGGTTACACTTTTTTTTGAAGGTACCATCATAAGACTAACATGACACTGTCATTAACTGTAACATGACGTTTTCATGAATCTGTCATAAACTTTATACACCTGTCATGACTTCTGTCATTGAGTGTCAACCGGTATTTGTCATGGTTAGGGTTAGGGTAAGGGTATGTCAGAAGTCATGACAGGTTTATAAAGTTTATGACAGATTCTTGACAATGTCATGTCATAGTTAATGAAAGTGTCATGTCAGTCTTATGATGGTACCTTCAAATAAAGTGATTCTTAGTTCATCCACATGATTATTCAAATGACCAAATGTTAGGCAATGAAGGCTATTTTGTTGCTTCTGTGAAGCTGCATCATCGGGAGTTGCGCTGTGACCTAAAATTGTCTTATCTTCAGTAAAGTGCTGTTGATGGAAAGAGAGATATGAAGGAACTTGGAGGCAACAGGGTGACTGTTCTGTTGTAACCAGCCTTCGCTTCGGCCCGGTAGCATGTCCTAATAACAGTTTTTTTATGGTTTATATCCAGTCTTTTTTTCTTTTAGTCTTGCTGTTTTATAACAGCCATATGCAAAGCTTGTAGTTAGAGCTTCCATTGGAACTATGTTGATCTTGGAAATGACCGTTGATCTTGGGGACATTTTGAAATCATCAGAAGCGTTAGACTGTTGGATCAGAGGCTAAGCTTTGGGAGGTAAGTGAGAGAGAAGGTGATTTTTTTTGTTTTTGTTCAGTTATTCTGTTCTTAGGGTGGTGTATCGGCTCCCCTGTTGGCCGGCTCCCCATCTGGATTCGTTCTTGAAAAGGGCGCTGCCTGTAAACTTGAAGGCTTGAATGGGTATATCAGTTTGCAGCTCTGTTCCTCCCTCTCTCTCTCTCTCTCTCTCTCTCTCTCTCTCTCTCTCTCTCTCTCTCTCTCTCTCTCTCTCTCTTTCTCTCTTTCTGAGGTCTTTTTGTTTGGTCATGGTGGAACAACACACGCTGTTGTGATGGCTAAGACGGGATCGTATCGTGGCCTTAGACAAATCAGTCGGCTGGGACTTGGCCTAGAAACAGCCAGCCAGGCGGGTGGGTGTGGTTGGTCTGGTTGGGGTGCTGGTTTTTACCGCTGGCCATATCAGGTGTGACTCCATCTCAGACCATTTGGCAGAATAGTCTGAAGCAGAACCATTTGGATTGGATGAATTGTAAAGTAAAGGCAAGGAAAGAAGTTGGTGTGTGTGTGTGTGCGCATGTGTGTGCTTGTGTGTATCCACTGGGAGGGAATAGGAAGCCATTGTAAGGAAATCTGATGGAAGGCGATATTTGAGAGCAAGGGAGGAGGAGGAGGAGGATTGGCCATCAGAATGAACTCTATTGTATCGCAGGAGACTGCAGTGGCTAGACCGATGGCTGATTGTGAGACCAAGTTTTCTCTCTCTTTCTCTCTCTCTCTCTCTCTCTCTCTCTCTCTCTCTCTCTCTCTCTCTCTCTTTCTTTCTTTCTTTCTCTCTCTTTCTCTCTCTCTCTCTTTCTCTCTCTCTCTCTCTCTCACTCTCTCTCTCTCTGTATTAGTGTTGGCAAACGATTAAAAAAATAATCTCAATAATCACAAAATTTTGCCATGATTAATCATAATTTTCAATGCTAGGATAGTTTGCATCTTTACTTTGCTCTAGAAAAACCCTGATGCTTTGCTCTACTCAAATGGGGCAATACACAAAATTCCCCAAACATCTTTTTGTATCATCTAATTCAATATGAAAAATGTCAGGGGAGGACATGTTGGACAATGTTAGTAGTACACTTTGATGCATGTGTATCTCGTCCTCGAGTGTTGTTGGACATTCAAGAGTGAGTCCAAAGAATTTGTCCAATCTGACTGATTTTCTAGCTGTAAAATTGAGCATTTATATATCTAAGGTTTTTTTATGTTGGAATAAACACTTGAGTTATTAAGCATTAGTTAATTAAGCATAAATTATGACAGCACTAATTTTATATATATTATAAATATAATCCTTTCATCAATTAAATTCAGTTCAGTAAGCTTTATTGACATGACCCATGACAAAAGAAAAGTAGTCTAAAACACACGCATGCACACACATACACACACACACACACACACACACACACACACACACACACACACACACACACACACAGAGTGTTCCTGTGGTCAATGCTTTGTGTGAGTGGTCCAGTGTTGGGGGCTGACATGAGTGATGGAGTAGCTATGGTGGAGGCAGTGGCACTGGCAGAAAAGGAGGCAGGAAGGCACCAGCTGGGGAGAGCCTGGCACTGAACCGCTCTCTGTTTAGTTACTGGCAAGTTGCAGCATTTACGGAAGAACTGGAGAAAAGAGCAAGGGGGTGTGTGTGTGTGTGTGTGTGTGTGTGTGTGTGTGTGAGAGAGAGAGAGAGAGAGAGAGAGAGAGAGAGAGAGAGAGAGAGAGAGAGAGAGAGAGAGAGAGAGTGAGTATGAGTTCCCAGCAGAAGGGCCATCTAGCTAGCTGGTGTTTTACAAGCTGTGGTTTCGAAACAGCCAGTTAAGTCTAGTCATAGATGACAATACACACACAGCTGTACATGTGCACTCACACACACACACACACACACACACACACACACACACACTGGAAACCACGATACAAACACATTCATAAAGGCCTTCTTCAGTCAACGACACAAAGTGCCTGCAAGGGTACACAGACACATGCACCCACACGCACACATTCTTAAACAGTACACTGAATATTTGCTGTGGGTTACACACACACTCACTCACACACACACACTCTTACACACACACACACACACACACACACACACACACACACACACACACACACACACACATTCTTACATTTCAGTGTCACATGCACTATTCATGGTCAAGCATTTCAGATGCAGTCTATGCTGACAGCTTCACTTAGTTGTGCTGCTGATTCATCTAAAAAGGAATAAATCACGGATGGAAGTAGTGCCAGCAGAGAATAAAAGTCTTTTGTGTAATGAATGAATGAATGAATGAATGGCATCGACAGAGCAAATAACTTTCTCTTATTTTTGTCCTCGCTGTACTTTGGGAAAGTTCTCTGTTGAGTTATCACTTCCTTCCTCATTTCTGTCTTTCTTTCTTTCTTTCTTTCTTTTTTTTTATACTGTACTTTCACTCACTAGCTGCGAGAAGAAAGGACAGCTCTGTGGTCCACACACACACACACACACACACACACACACACATCTGAAAAGCTTTCCTGGCCAAAGCCTCAGCATGGCTCCCGATTAGTCATTAAGTGCCTGTGTCAAAGTGCACGCAGCAGCCATGGGCAAAGCAGTAAAGTCTGGGCCCTATGCACAAGCAGTGGCCATGGGGTCCCCATATCTGCTTGGAATACGTCAGACGCTCAATGGTGTTTTTTTGCCCCCAACGGCACCTACTAGGCAGCGTAGCCGAAAAGGCCTTACCCTATTCCTAACCCTAACCCCCTCAACCCTCATCCTAACCCTAAACTGAGGAGAGTAGTGCCTTGAAGGCAGCGCTGCTTGGAAGGCACCGTTGAGGGCAAAAAATACCAAAGACCATTCCAGACTCCTCAAGGGCCTTCATCCCTCTTGGGGCCTCGGTAACTCAGCCCCCCTTCCTCGCCCGTCGCCCCTCCCCCCCTACAACCTCCTGGCACACAGCATTGCAGGTGGATGCAGAATGGCATGGCTAGTAACTCTATTACTCTATTACTATACTCTATAGCTCTATTTGTTGCTGTACATGAACGTATCGTGAATTAATTATTTATTTATTTTGTTTACACATTTGGCCTAGCTCCTTTCTTTCGAAAGGGTGTTGATGATGACTTGAGCTGTGATTTGTTGTTCCCTCGGGCTTTGGGTGCGTTCAGGGACAAGGTCTTCGTTCAGGGTTTCTGCAGGGGCCACCCATCATCACGTGACGTGAGCCTTGATAAGGCGTGCCTGCTGTGGTTTGTAGACATAAAACTGAAGCTAGCCTGAACATGATTGTCAATAGTCTACCAGGGGATGTATTTACACACAGCATAGGCAGTGCCCTAGGACGAGGTTTTTAAAAATAAAAAAATAATAAAAACACCCTCTTTCACAGTGGCACTGCATCGTGATGATCTCAGTAACAACAGCGCCATGTTGCATTTATATAACTTACAGTATGTACCCGTAGTTCTATTTGAAGGCGCTCCAGGCTGAATGTTGTAGCACCCACCTAGGTGTGGCCTAACGACCATTATGTGCCAGAACGATCACCACTCACCGACATGAGGAAATGAATGACTCAGCCAGTCAATGGTCATTAGTCTTCTTTTGTTCACATCTTCACCCACAACTGTTCACTTCAGTGAGTCAGTGGCCCAAAGCCTTACCACCAGTGCTGTGGTTAGAACTTACTAGGTCCAAAAACATTGACAATGTTTTGTTAGCTTTCAATTTAAAAAAAAAAACTAAGGTGCCCAACAGAGTTAATCTAGATTCTAATCTAGAAAAAACAAGATTGCACGTCGTAAACGGTTTTATTATTTTGCTGATGCAGAGCTGGGTGCACAGTTGCAGAAGTCTTGTGTTGGTCAGGCAGTAATGTGATGACACAGGTCCTGGAAATTCAACGAGTTTATGCATGTCTGGTCTGAAACCGATATGTGGGAGGATTTTTACTTTCTATTCCACTTCTACATGAAACCCTCGGATTGGGCTGTAAAATGCTCAACAATTATGAAAAATTGTACTAGTTAAGCTAAAGTTGCTTTCTGAGCAAGAGCTTGAACTTTGTAGTGGGTGTAAATCATCACGTCAATTACTAGCAACGCTTTTCATTGGTGCTGAGTAGCTGATACATGGTTCTAAGGCATTCATTTTATGACCCGTTTTCTTTATGACTAAGGTCACTCTGGACTAAGGACACTCTTTTTGTTTACCCAGGCCATTCATACACATCCTGAGGCACTCAGTGCTTTGAATGCTGTTTTTGTACTCTGCCTCAACCATAGAGAACATCGGTTATGGAATGAATGAATTGACAGTAAAAACAGAGAGAGTGGATATCGTTTAATAGAATAACCATCTTTCGGATGAAGAGCTTCCTATTTGAAGTTACAGTAGGTCATCTGTATTTTCAAATATATTAAAACAGTTAGGCCGATGTGTATGAGACTCGTCTTTAACAATGAAGCAGGATCATGAATCAGATGAATTTATTTTCATAATTTAAGCCTACCGGGAATATAAGGCATGTGCATTTTTCACAGAATTACATGACGCACAAGATAGCTCCACAGACTGGTTGGAACTGGCTGTATTTATGAATTGCCTTTTTATATTTGAATGGTCCTCACAAATCAGTTGCTGTATTTAATTCAGACTCGCCATTGTGAAGTGGAGCATTTGTGTGTGTGTATGTGTGTGTTTGTGTGTGTTTTGCTTGTACACTTTGGCATAATCTCTGCTGTTATCTTGTGAGCTCTCTCAGCCTGATTCTCAGCCGAGCTGACAGAGAACAATCTTTGTCTGTCAAGTGCCTTTTTTTTTTTTTTTTGCGAGAGTCAGAACAACATCAGTGAGACAACCTGTCTGCTGCAAATCCCTGTTAAAAAAGTAACATGAGCACCATTTTGCGTCAGCCTCCCCAGTCTCTCTCACAGCGTATCAGTGTGTAACACCCGCGTGAGGATTGATTCGACTGGTCAGCTCTCAGGAATGATGACAGAGGGGGTCACAGAAACCTGCGTTGGGATGCTGGCCAAGACAGCCACATCATAAGACCCCTCTGTCTGTCTCTGCGCGCTCGCTGACTTCCAGTAGATCCATTATGGAGGGAGAAAAAAAGGCCTCCTGTTATGCCTTTAGAAGACTTTTCTGAACACAAGCACAATTGTGAGGCCTTTTGATTTTTAACTGAACGTGTCTGTGATGCCCCGAGCCACTGGGTCGCACACAAGACAGAGAGTGTTTTTTACTGTCTCGCACTCTTACTAATGTTTTCCAGTAACAGAGACAAAGTTTCAATGAAACGTCCTCGGATTCCTAAAAACAAATGCATTATCTTAGTGTTTTCGGTACTTTCTGTAGGCTGTGAAATTCTGCGTCTCCCACATATGACCTTGTGTTCTGAATGCATATTAACCCACTCAGAGAGGAAAATGTCAGTGTTGCTGTGATGATGATGTGAGAAGGGACATGTAGATCAACCATGGGGTTGTGAGAATAAACTGTGTCTGTCTGAACAAAAGGATCTATGGTCATGTGTATGATATAATGTATGACCATACTGATACTTTATGAGTGTTTCTCAAAGTCAACGAAGCATGCTTGGAAGGCTGGTTTTTCGAGCATTCCACATCATTGTCTGCCGCTAAGTACTGTTCCAATGTCAAGGATCCTTCTAAATTGTAGCAAGGACAGAGGCCTTTGCTCATAGATTTTTCAAGGATGCACTGATGGAACCTTGTTTTTGAAGTGTACGACTTCCAAGGCGAGTGTGCTACCTAGGAAGCAGTCTCGATTTTGAGAAACACTCTGTGTGGTCAGGGCTCAGGCCTGATTGCAGGGATGTCTCTGGGTAGTGAGTTCTAGTAGTAGTAGTGATTCTAAGGGGGCTCAAAAAAAACATTTGAATATTATAAACAAGGTTTGAAGGGGCCCATGCCCAATGATTTCTTTGTCATAGGGCACAAAATTTCTAGAAGCGTCCCTACTCGATTGACTGTCCTAGTTCCCCTTTACCATCATAGCTTCGTCTGTCTACAGTTTCATGTCTTGATCCAAGCGTGAGCTGTGGACATCTGTGGCCCAAATCCACCCACCCTCCACCACCACCGCCACCCACCACCTCCCCATGCTAGTAAGCGGAATAGCGGATACTATCTACCCTGAGGTATTTACCTTACTCTGGGAATCAACGCTGGCCAGCACATTTCCCAGAACTAAAGGTGCGAGGAGAGATTTGAGGTGGGAGAAGGGGGGGCAGTGGTGGTGAGGAGGGCAACTAAGCACTTCCCTCTTTGTTTGTATTTCACATACCTGAGTGTTTTTTTCCTCCCTTTTTCTGGCGTTTTAAGTCCTGTTTCCAAGCCCCTGCTGGTGTGCTGTGAGGGGAGGTCAAAGGTCACGGTCACAAGCTGAGGGACTGACTGGCGAAGAACGCCGCCAGCCCGCCCGAGAAGCTGATATATTGGCGTGCGCCCACACCCACACACCCCTGCACACACACACACACCCACCCGTCCCACCCAACCCTGCATTGATTTTCAGCGCAAATTAAACCCGAGTTGACCGTCGTATATCTGTCAGTGCTGAGCAGTGTGCTTACATTTCCACAAAACATTTTTGCTCTGCTCAGAACCTTGGCTGTGTAGAAGAAAACGCTTGAAGGGCTGATGACCAAACCCACCCCTCCCTCCCCATGCCCACACACACACACACACACACACACCCCTGACCCCCCCCCTCCCATGAACGCTACTAAATGGAACTCTTTGTGCGTCTCTCTGTGTCACAGCATTGTGTCGTTCTTTAATACTTAATCATATTCAAAACTGTATTTCATGGCCTTGTACGCATTGAGTGGTCTTGATGCGTGACCCACTTATGCAGTTGGCCAAGGCTTTTTAAGAGAACGACAGAACGGAGAGGAGAAAACACAATGGCTTCAGACGTCTTTTTCACATGTTTGACGAGCGCTCAGAGGCCAAGTTCGTTTTTATACAGTGAGGCTTTTGAACAGGGGAAGAAAAACAGCTGCAGAAGACATGGGTGTCAAGTCGAGAGAGAGAGAGAGAGAGAGGGCAGGATGAGAATCAGGAAATGAGAGTAGAGCTAGGCAGCAGTGCGGGGTTGATCAGGGACGGATGTTGGTTTGAACTCTATCAGAGGGCATGTATAAGTTTTTATCTCTCTCTCTATCTCTCTCTCTCTCCCTCTCTTCCTCACTCGCTTTTCAGTACACAAGGTGACTGCCTTCACAAAGTGCTGGCTTTTTGTAGTCCAGGAAAAAGGCAAATACCCCACTGACCGCATGCCCCTGGTGACGTGTGCAAATACCGTGGTATTTTGATAATAAAATCATATTATGCAAATCCCTGTGTTGTCGTTCCAGCCTGCATTCATTTGTGTGCCGCGTACAGCAGTGCCTGATCTGCTGGCTTGGAAAGGTCACAGGCATATGCAGGGGAGCAAAGCTTTATTTTGATTATTATTAAGATGATGATGATGATTATTATTCTTATTATGAAAGGGTACTGCTTGCATCTGTGAATTATCTAAATATCACTGTCTCTGCCTGCCAAGGCTGTGGGAATAACCCACTTTCTCACCGCGGGGAGAGAACTCAATTTGCTTGCATCTGACTGTGTGTATTTGTTTCTCTGAGCACAGGGGGTGGGTGGTTTGGTGTGTGTGGTGGTGTGGGTGTGTGTGTGGGGTGTTGGGGGGGGGGGGTGCTTTCTCCATGTTTGATAGCTCCGTGGCAGCCATTTTGGTTCCACTCTGTAGGAGGTTTATATAACCGGATTAGAGCCAGCACCCCCAGTAGCACCTTTCATCTTCAGGCTCCCCACAGACGCGCGTTTGACGCTGGCGTCCTGTCTGGGGCCCCTCGCTCTTCCTGGTGTGGGGATCAGTTAGACACGCCCCCCCCACCCCCGCACACTCACAGACACACACCTCTCCATACACACACACTAACACTCTCACATATCATACACCCACTCACAAACACCCCCGTCAAACATGCAGCACCACCCAGCTTGCTGTAAGTCAGTATTTCTATTCTGGTGGGGAGGTTTTGCTCTCAGACAGAGGCTTCATCTGTGGTTATGCAGACTGTTAGAGAGATTAGAGGTTTGCAGTAGGGTGTTAACGCAAATGGATGTGTCTTTGGCTCCATCTCAGGTGTGTGTGTGTGTGTGTGTGTGTGTGTGTGTGTGTGTGTGTGTGTGTGTGTGTGTTTGTAAGCTCGTATGGCTGTGGGTGGATTGTCCACTACTTTGCCCCCAAAGGCTCTTGTTCTGCTTTTCTTTGGGCACGCCTTCTGATGAAACGTGAAGAAAGACTTGGCCCGTCATCGTTGCACAGAATTGCAGAGTCTCAAGTGAAGCCCTGGTTTTTGTTTCAAGTTTGATTTCTTCAATCTTATTCATCATCATCATCATCATCATCATCGTGCAACCGCTGTCTGATTGCAGCAAGCACTGAGGGGGTTTCTTTCTCTCTCTCTTTCTTTCTTTCTTTCTTTTTTAAACGCTTCCCAAAAGTCTCCAAAGAAGTCTGTGTCAGCAGAACTGTCAAGCCTCAGCAATGTTGGACAATAACAGGCTTTCCAACAACATTTCTGTAGCCTACCTAAGCCCAGGGCTCACAATAGGTATTTTAAGTGCACTACTACAGACATCTAGGTGACTCATGGTCTCTTCGGGCTAAGTGGAGAGATGTATAACGTTAGCATGCCTCAGCATGACAGCCAGGGGAGACATTCTCGAAATGGTAGGTGAAATGACAAAACACCCGCCCATGTATGGCTCTAATAGTTATGCCAACAGCACCAGTCGGTTCGGTTGGCAGTTATTTTGTCCCTTTAGGCGTTGTCACCTCTGCTACAAATGGCTGTTTCCTTCCTGCCTGTCATTGGTGGAGGAAGAGATAGACAGTAAAACAGAAGAGCTTGCTGCAATGCATTGTGGGCCAAGCCCAATGTGGTTACAAGTCTGTCAAACGATAGTAGATATTAATCTCTCTCACTGTCTTCTAACATCTACTTTTGATGTCTTGTTCTCAATTTATCTGCCCGCTTAGTTGACAGAAATTATAGGTCTGGGGGTGAAATACGCATAACATCTCCCCCCTACCAATAACAAACCTTTTTGTAAGATAATTAGGTGTTGCATATACTTACCTATTGCAGTGTCATCCGCAGGGCGGCTTAGGAAAGGGGGGAGTTTGATGTGGTGGTGTCACTACACCGTCTAGACAGCGGCGAGGCAGAAGACTGCTGTAATTGCAAGGCTGCCACATGCAGAAAAACTCCTTTGCGCAAGCCCAGCTAGCCATTAGGTGATCCACAGTCCTCAGCCCAAATAACACGTTAACGACGCTAATTACACGCTAGCGGTGTATCAGCACCGAGAGATGGGAGCACCACACTCTCCTCCCAGGGAAAAAGAAAAGAAATGAAAAAAAGAAAAACAAAACAAAACACAACACTACCACCATCATCAGCACACAGTCAAGGTAGAACAAAGTGCAGGTCTAAAACCAGAGCCTAAGGCAGGGGTGGGCAATTATTTTGGCTAAAGGGCCACATTGGTTTTAGATTTTGACTAATGGGCCGTGTGTCAACCGGTTGATGCCGGCAAATTGACATGTCTCAAACATGTCTCAAACCCCACTCGTTAACATGCAGGTTTAAAAGGGTGGGATTTGTATTTCATGAATTTCATGATTTCAAGAGTCCCATAATCTACAGTAAGTCACCTTGGCTACATGAGAAATTATTTTATCTTGGGAAGGCTCCATGAGCCAGATTAAATAGCTCAACGGGCCGCATGTGGCCCCCCGGGCCTTAGTTTGCCCAGCTATGGCCTAAGGGCATTTGTTTTGGTCAGGGCAGACTGATGACTCACTTGCGGAACAGACCTAGCGACACGGCAGGATTGGTGGGCCACCACTATCGCTAGCTCCCACCACCTCCACCACCATTATGCTCTACTGGTCTCAGAGCTAGCATGATTTAGCACTGCAGTGAGTAGAGAAAGCAAGCAGACATTCATCCATAAGTGGATGGTATTTTCGAAATACTGTTCCCCAAGTAAATGTGGGCCCCAGCCTCTGGGAGATTCATTCCACAGTCAAGGTCAGTAAGTCTCCGAGGGAGAGGGAAACATCATTATGGAATGCCACGAATGAGATTGGGAGGTGCGTCTGGGAAAGAGTCTGGTGTTGTGGTTCCAAATCAGACTGATTACCATGCATGGAGTCACCAGTGAGTTGAGTCGAGTCAACGCTGTTCTCCTTCAGGCTCGTCGCTCAGGTGGGGATTTGTGGGGGAAAGATCGGCAGTCTGGCCAATTCTCTCATCTGTCAGCTGATAATGTCAGAACGGCCCGCCCGAGGCTCGAGAAATAGTCAAGTCTTTATGGAACAGAGCAGCCCCCACCCATACACACACACACACACACACTCTCACTCTCTCTCTCACACACACACAAACACACACACACACCGGTCCTTACTGCACCAGGGAGCTGACCTGCCTCCCTCCATTATTGATGAGGCAGCCGCAGTTTCGTTCCTGGCGGACCGGGAACAGCGCCTGCTAGCACTCTCCTCGCCACCTTCCCCTCATTCTTCAAAATGTGAGGTTGAATTATTTAAAAGCACTTAGCACCCTTCCCCACACTCTCGCTCATTCACACTCCCAGACCTTGAGTCTGGTGCTGCTGCTGCCGCCAGTGCTGCATACCTGACTCAGACTCGGACTTAGACAGTGTTGGTCAATGCTGTGGTGTGGTGGTGGCAAATTTTGCAATTCAGGAGAGATGGTGGTCATTGCAATATCCTGTGCATTGCAATATCCTCCAATATCTGTGGAGGAAAAATATCATATACATAAACATGGATATTTTATTTTGGAACAGAATGGTGTAGTATATCTGTGGAGGAAAAATATACATAAACATGGATATTTTTTTTTTATTTTGGAGCAGAATAGTGTAGTAGTCAAAATTGATCTGTCTGCTTGCATCTGTTGGAATCGGTGTTCCATCTCAGTGGTGGTTGTTTGGTTGATTCTCCATTTTGTAAACAGTGAGTGGCTAAGAAAAGGTAAACGCTCTCCTTTTGGAAACCCACACATCAGGAAGCCTCTAATCCCCACATACACACACACACACACACACACTCTCTCTCACACACACACACACATAAACGCTATACCATAGGGCGATAACCATGTTTCTAAGCGGCCTCCAGCGTTGACAACAGGCACAAATAAAGGAAGCTTCTCATTAGGAACGACGGGGCAGTGCAGACAATAGCATACAATTCCCAAGACCAGGAGCCCCCAGCAGAGAGGCAGCTCTGGGGCACTGTGCCAAAGGCAGACAGGAAGAGAGAGACAGAACTGCCCCAGTATGTTCTTTACATAGTAAACAAAGAGGAGGAAGTGGCCGTGTGATGCGTCGTGTTGAGTTACGTCGAGCCTGCTGATTGTGAGTTATCGGAGACGTCGGGCCACCAAGCGGAGAAATCTCTGGGGACGCCTCCTCCTCCTAGTGTAGCACAATAATTATGATTTCATCATCGAGGTTGCAGTACGACCTTTTCGCTCTGAAGGTGACTTCCATAACGAGTTTCCAGCAAGCGTGTGCGGATCTGTTATTTAAAGCACTGGATCTATGAATGTATTATTTAAAGCACAGAGTAATGTGTGGTTAATTATCATTTTGAGTGTTTTCTCTTCTAAATAGGTCATGTCTGTGAGAATGTAAGAATGTCAGACAAACCTGTGTAGCGTTGACTCATAATTCTGTGCCAGAGAGAGAGAGAGAGCATCATGTCAGATAGCAAAAATGGTAAATTAATCTTTGAGGAACTGAAAAGGATTTTTTTCTTTATACTAAAGGACAATAGAAAAGGTCAAAAAAGCTAAAACGAGCCAAAAAATCTATTATGGTGTGTGTGTGTGTCTGTCTGTCTGTCTGTCTCTCTCTCTCTCTCTCTCTCTCTCTCTCTCTCTCTCTCTCTCTCTCTCTCTCTCTCTCTGTGTGTGTGTGTGTGTGTGCGCATGACGAGCATAGAAACATTCCAGTCTGTGATGGTGTGTGTGTCTGCCAGGATGTGTGTGTGTATATGACAGGCGCATAGAAAGATTCTGGCTGTGTGATGGGCCCTTAATTGTATTAAAGTCCATTTGGCTGCACGTTTTGTTCTGTCACCCTCCTCTCCCCACTGTTCCCATGGTGACCTACAATGCTGTTTTTGTTCACTTCCGCCTCGCCCGTCTTCAACGGCATCCAGTCTCCCCGCCGCCAAACACACAAGTCATTAGACATTAGCCACCCGGCATGCCACCACAATCAACAATTTTCAAATGTTTATTCTCCTCGTCTTTCACACACACACACACACACACACAGTCATGCTTTTCCAATGGCCTTGACGTAGGCCGCATCCGGGGGAGAGCTCTCTCGCTCAGCACTGTGTTTGTTTGCCGTTTTGGACGCCTCCAACACTCCAAACCCAAATGTTTGGCTTTCGCTAATGCTGAGGATGAAGAAGAAGACGTTTTCTGAAAATGTAGACAACACTAAAGAAATCATCTCGGTCTATTTTCTCCCCACTGGCATGTGTCGTCTGTGCGGATAACAGTTTTTGCCAAGTAAGAGCGACAAATAAACAGCTAGACTTGGAGTTCTAGAGTGTGATTTTATAGCTCCAATGAGGCACAACGAGGTCTTGGATCTGATTCGGTGTTGCCCTTTAATAGATGAATAGGCACTCTATATAGTTGGCTGCACTTATCTTATGACAGGTCACCTGGTTCTCTCTCCGGGTCGTTGGTTCATTTCCAGAAAGAGCCATCTGGTGCGTGTGTGAGTGTCTAATGTTTGACATGACCCAGGAGAGCTTGCTCTCAGCAGCACCTGGTGCTCTGAAAAACGTAGTACATTCGCGCGCTTCGCTGTCTTTGGTATTTCGTGTTTTTTTCATGCTTGGCGAGCCTAACCGCTCACTCATGATCTCCGCCGTCCGTCACGGCTGCCTGTTCTTTTCTCACGCGTCTTCATCAGCAGCAAATCTTTCATCTCTAACCTTAGTTTTTGAATTACTCATGCCACAAAACTAAAAACCAAAAACACATTTACATGCCTAATCCTTCAAAAGCACAGTGCAATACTTCTCAAGTCGTCTTAACAGTGGTGTCGACAAGAGTCCTCAAAGTCAGCGTCAACTATACCTGAAGGCTACAACGATTGTTCTTTCCTCAGGTGTTGTCCCCGATTCACCCAACCCAACCCAGCCCAGAGGCCTCCCTCTTTGAACGCTACACACACACACACTCAGCATATTCTTTGTATTTTTATCTCCTCGATTATTACAGGCCCCCAGCGCCAGCCAGAGCCTTTCTTGGTTGCTCAGGCGTGCCGTAGAGGAGCTGCCCGAACAGGCCCGGGCGGCTGCGGAGGCTGAGATAAGGCCGAGACAGGAGGGTATATTTAGAGTGCTAACAAAAGGAGAAGCAGAAGAGGAGTGAAAAGAAGAAGGCCGAAGATGAAAATAATATATAAACGAGTGGGAGCGTGCGAAAGAGAAAGTGAGAGAGAGAGAGAGAGAGAGAGAGAGGGAAAAAGTAGAGGGCGAGAGAGGTAGAGTGCAGATGATTAAAAAGGGGAAATGAATCTGAAGGGGAAGTAGTTGAAGTTGTTCCCTACTGCCCCTCGTTTTGTTACACTCTCTCTCTCTCCCTCTCTCTCTCTCTCTCTCTCTCTATCTCCCTCTTTCTATCTCTATCTCTCTCTACCTCTGTCACTTTCACTCACTCACTGAGCAAGGAAACATTAACAGTTGTAGTGTAGCCAAGTGCTGCATTAGGCTTGTTGACTGAGAACTCAGCAGGTCAGGTTGCATGCTACTGGAGCCACTCCTATTAACGATCTTGAGAAAAGTCCCCGTGCTTTCTGCCATTTTTTTCTTTTTTTTTCTTTCTTTCTTTCTTTCTTTCTCCGTCCAGTCCCCCGCCCCCCCACTGCTACTTTGCCCTGTGTCCAGCACTGGTAGCGATTGCTATTAAAAACTTAAGTGCTTTTCGACATCTTTCAAATGAACAGCCATAAACTGAAGGTCGCTTCCTCTTGAGATACTTGGAATTCAGTCTCGGTGTGCTCAGTGTGCATTTCTCTGATTGTGAGACAACCCCTTCGAATCTTTCTATTTTATTAATGGTCAACTCTGACTGACATAGAAAATGTCTGCTGAGAGAGTTAGTGTGTCCTCCTATCCAATCATAGCAGAATCATTATGACTTAGGATTCCACAGAAGCTCATAGTCTCTGCGGAATAGCCCTGAAACATATACGTAATTTATCATCTGAAATAATCCAAGCTCCGAAGGAGATTAAAGGACACCTGTGTAATGATTGGTCCTGGGGGTAACTGGATTTGCCTGACCCGGTTGATGATGTCAGAAATAAAATTTTCTTTACAAAAAAAAAAAAAACTCATCACAGACTGACCTTTGCGGGTAACCTTCTAAGTCAGGGAAACACATTTGCAATCGGGAGGCGTTGCTTAACTTTTCCTGTCTTGCACCATGAGTGCTGGAAATGCTATTATTTCTGTGAGGCTAAAAATATAGCGCCCGGGGTTTGTTAGTCCAGTTGTTTCTGGTGCTGTTTCTGGGTCATGTTTGGATGGTGTAACCTAAACCTATTACACATGTGTGTTTTAAACATGGTTTCTGTTACAAAAAAAAAAAAAAGAGGTGGGTGCTACACATTGGTGGTGGTGGTTAGTGAGATCCCCCCCCTTCCACTGTGAGCACTTTGAGTACCTAAGGGTAGAAAAGCGCTATAGAGATGTAATTACTTACTTAAACTCTTTAAATGGTTTCTTTTCCTTCTCCCCTCCCCCCACCTTCACTCATGTCTTCTTCTCTTCTCCTCTCTCTTCTTCCTTTGTGTTTTTCCTGTCAGGATGAAAATGCGACGTCACAGAGTGTTCTTGCTTTGCACAGTGGGCCTGTGTGTCATCTCCTTCCTGCACTACTACAAGGCGCTGCACTACGTCTCGCTGCTGCGCGAGCTCTCCGCCCCCTACCCCAACATCAAGTCCTTCATCATGGTCACGGGCTTCTTCTGGAGGGAGAGGGCCACGCCATTGGCCAGCGCCGTGCCCGAGGAGGGACCCCCGTTGTCCCACAGGCCCTCGGACACCAAACCCAGAGCCAGTGAGGATGTGGAAGGGGTGGGGCAGGCTGGAGGGCTCGGGGACCCTGGTGGGGGGCTGGTGATGGAGGTCGGGGAGGACCCTGGGGTGCCTAGACCATGGGGCAGGCCGGAGGAACCACCACACAGGGATCTTGATGTTCCTCAGGTAAGAAACCAGCGTCATGTACTTAATAAGCACAGGTATAATTTTATTATACATTATTTGTATGTTTATGATTTGGACAGTAACCTTGTGTATCTTGAAAGGTTGCTTTTAAAAAATAAAATGATTATGGTGTTAGTAGTAGTAGTAGTAGTAGTAGTAGTAGAAGTAGTATGTTGTGTTTATTGCCAGTCCCGATTTAAATGACATGCTTTTTCCCAAACAGGATGAAATTGAGCACCTAAAGATGACACCCTGGCACCCCAATTACCCTGTAGCTCACCCCAGACGGGAGTCTCCACCTGTAGTAGTGGTTGTGGAAGAGCTTGACCCCACCACGGCTCCTACCCCCGACCCCATCGAGTCCATGGGCGACTTGCACCGTCGCACCTACCCGCTCCAGAACGACCGCACATCCTACTTTGTGCGCACCAAAGCTGGGGCTCTGTGCTTCCGGCAGGGGACCGAAGTGGCGTCTCCTGCTGCTCAAGCGAAAGCCGCAAATCCCACGGCAGCAGCAGCAGCCAATCACGGCCAGCGGCAGCTCCTTCAGCAGCCAATGCAGCAGCAGCAGCAGCAACAGCAGCAGCAACCGCAGCAGCAGCAGCGAAATCCTGAGGAGCAAGCTGGCACCTTACGTGCCAAACCCAAGCGTGGCAAGCGTCTGGTTAAGTGTGTGTGCCGGCCTGGTTGGCACGGGCCATACTGTGGTGTGCCCACCATGGTCTACCACTCCAACCTGCCCACCAAGGAGCGCCTGACACCCCGCGAGACGCCCCGGCGTGTCATCAACGCGATCAACGTCAACCACGAGTTCGACCTGCTGCACGTGCGCTTTCACGAGCTGGGTGACGCCGTAGACCTTTTCCTAGTGTGCGAGTCGAACTTCACGGCGTACGGAGACAGGAGGCCGCTTCGTTTCCTGCGTCTGCTGCTAAACGGCACCTACGACTACATTCGCCACAAGATCCTCTACGTCTTTCTCGACCATTTCCCCGAAGGCGGACGGCAGGACGGCTGGATTGCCGACGACTACCTGCGTACCTACCTTACGCGTAACGGCATGTCTCGAGTGGCGGGGATCCGGCCTGACGACGTCTTCCTCATCAACGATGCGGACGAGATCCCGGCCCGGGAGGGAATCCTCTTCCTCAAGCTGTTCGATGGCTGGACAGAACCCTTTGCCATCCACATGCGCAAGTCACTGTACGGATTCTTCTGGAAACAACTGGGCTCACTGGAGGTGGTGTCCGGCTGCACTGTGGGAATGCTCCACGACGTCTACGACAACGACGGCATCCGCCTGCGACGGCGCGAGTACTACACGATGCCCGGCTTCCGCAAGTACGAGAACGACACGGGACACATCTTGGTACAGTGGTCGCTCGGAAGCCCTTTTCACTTTGCCGGCTGGCACTGCTCCTGGTGCTTCACTCCAGAGGGCATCCACTTTAAGCTCATCTCAGCCCAGAACGGGGACTTTCCACGCTGGGGGGACTACGAGGACAAACGGGACCTTAAGTACATTCGAGACCTGATCCGGACTGGGGGCTGGTTCGACGGTACCGTGCAGGAGTACCCCCCGTCCGATCCTAAGGAGCACATGTACGCTCCCAAATACATGTTGGACCACTATGATCGCTATCGGTACCTGCTCGAGAACCCGTACGCCACATCGTCAAAGATAAACGGGGGGTAAGTCAGCAAGCTGTAGGCAGGGGTCTTCTCTGGCGGTCTATGGGAGAACCAAGGGTAAGGGTTCCAGGATGTCATAGGGTTCCTGGGGTATAAAAGGGGATAAAACCACTGGCAACTTGTACAATGCCCCGCCCATCATACAGTAAGTCCGGCCCCCCCAGCCCATCCTATTCCGATCAGGCCCACCCACTGCTCAACCACTGTCCAATGACGGGGACAGACAGACAAGCAGTGGGTGGGGTTTGACTGGCATGGTTGGACATAAAACCAAAACAGCGCTGGCGCACTACAGACACTACAGGGGGAAGTGGAGCAATGCTTAGCTGTCTGTTGATGTTGATGTTAACTTCTGTTGCCCCCTCCCTTACTCCACCCCCTCGTCCCACGCCTCTACCCCCATTGGAGATGCATAGCTCCATGCCAGGAGTTCTCCCCCCCCACCACAAAAACTTCTGCTGTTGTGTCTCTGGTGATCTTCTGCATTCGTCTCATAGTTCTTGTCTTACGGAGACACTGATTGGCCTTCAGTGTACTCCTGTCCCTACTCCACAAAACAACAACAACAACAACAAGCTACATACGTCATTCAGAGGACTGAACAACAGGCTTGATTATATTGCATTGTTGGGAAGGTACTGGAGACAGGCTTCCTTTTGTTTCGACGACAAACGAGTGTCTGTACCTTTTGTTATTGAAAGCTAGTGGAGGAAGTGAGAGGCGAAAAGAACGGCGGTGAATAGAATGCATCGCTCTCTAATGCCTGCCTGTTCCTCTTCTTATTTTTTTTTTTGTTTTTGTTTGTTGTGTTTGTTTGTTTTTTGGTGCCGAAGAGCTATCTAGCCTCAGATCCCAAACCGATCTGTCAGATATCATGGCTATGACAGCTACTCTGGCCTGATAGGTCAGTCAGTGGTGACGAGTTATGAGTTGGTCATGTTTTTTTTGTTTGTTTGTTTTTTTGTTTTGTTTTTTGCGCGGAAACAGAGCCACCAGTCGCTGAGGGAAGCTTCAGAGCCTCCAATCAGAAACCTGTAACTGCCACCACCACCATCACCACCCCACACACACACACACTCACACACACACACACACACTCTCACACACACACACTCTCTCTCACACACACACACACACACACACACACACACACACACACACACACACACACACACACTCTCTCACACACACACACACACACACCCACACACACACACACACACACACACACACACACACACACATCACCCTAAGCTGGGCCCATCTGAGCCGTGAGAGATTAGCTCCGATAGCGATCACTGGTGTTCTCATACAGGAAAGGAAATATCACAGGTCGTCTCCGCAGGCCTACTCCGAGGTGCCTGGCAGGGACACACACACACACACACACACACACACACACACACACACACACACACACATGGGGTTTTGCTGAGTTGGTTACTGTGACTGGCTTGTGAGAACACAGCACTGAAGGAGTGGGCCTGGGGTGGGGTGGGGTGTGTGTGTGTGTGTGTGTGGGGGGGGGGGGGTGCATCGGGTAGAGAGCTGACAGCTTCCTTCAGCCGACAGGGATGAATAAATCATAGCTGGCAAGAGTGAGCAGACACAGCAGGAGTCTCTCTTTCTCTTTCGCTCTTGCTCTCTTCCTCCCTCCCGCCCTCCCTCTCTCCCTCTCTCCCTCCCTCACTCTCTTTTCCTCTCTCTCTCTCTCTTGAGCGCGTGTTCTCAAGCAGCTATTTACAGTGCACAGGATTTACAGGCATGAGTGGAACTCTGTTTCTCCTTTCTTTTTTCTCTCCTCCACAAAAGAAGCGAAAGAGAGGAAAAAACAAAAGAAAAAAAAAAGAAAAACTCAACTGATATCTCCAGCAGACGTGCGCTGCTCTGCTGCCTACGTCGTCTTGGCAGCGTACGAAGAAAGAGGGGAAGCAGAGGAAGGGGTGTTTGTGGTTCTGCTGGCAGTCGAGGGGGGGTAGGTGGGTGGGTGGGTGGGACGGGCTGATGGAAAGGGGTGGGGGTGACGGTGGGGGGTGCGGTGGGGACGGACGGGGGGTGGCTGGGAGGAGGTGCTCGAATGAGGGAAGGAAAAGAGGGCGGGCTCAAACTTGACGAAAACACACACGCGTTCATCTGAGGTCACTGGGGCCTGGTGTATGCGGGGAATGTAGAGCACAGACGAGCCTCTGGAGCTCTGAGTGTGGTGTTTATATATACCGTGTGTGTGTGTGTGTGTGTGTGTGTGTGTGTGTGTGTGTGTGTGTGTGTAAAGTGGGTGTGCCCATAGTGCATAGAAGTATGCAGGCGCCCACAGCCGAGAGCATTCAGATTCTGTATGAGGCAAGTCTGGGGCCCAGAAGAGAGGGGGGAAGAGTGAATAGGAGGAGGGGATTGGAGGAGGGTAGGGTTGAGAAAAATACAACATGAGGAATCAGAAAGAAACTTGACAGTTTTTTTTTTCTTTCTTTCCTCATTCCAATTGACCACTTAAGGGGGAATGCAAGGTCACAGACTGCCTGGCTACTCATTGCTGTTACTGCTCTCCTCCCCTGCACACACACACACACACACACACACACACACACACACACACACTGGCTTTGTTCTTTCATTTTGATGGGTTCAAGGAGGATCCCATCAGAGTTGCCAAAACGCCCCCGCTGTCCCCTCCTGAGACTGACTCCCGCATGCACACACACAGACACACACACACACACACACACACACACACTCACTCACACACCCTTCCTTTCCTCTGTGTCTCGGTCCCTGCAGCCAAATCAGTGAGCTTGATCTCTCTCCCAAGCTCCAGCAGGCATGTTACAGTATGACCCGTCCGCCCTGCTGGGCTGGGTCGTGTCGCCTCGGTGGTGGTGCCCTACTTGCTTCATCAACCCTGCCCACCTCCCTATTCACACACACACACACACACACACACACACACACACACACACACACACACACACACACACACACACATCCCTCTACTGTTCCATACAAAAATACCACTCTCTCCACACACACACACACACACACACACACACACACACATCCCTCTACTGTTCCACACAAAAATACCACACACACACACTCACATACACACACACCCCTCTACCATTCCACACAGAAATACCACATACAGATACACACACACACACACACACACACATATCTCTATCGTTCCACGCAGACATACCACACACACACACATTCACATACAAGCACACTCCCTCACACATGCTTTGCAAAAACCAAAGCCAAAGACGTGCCAGTCAGGAAGTGTTTTGGCGTGGACGCTCACCCACCCCGCTCACAAGTCCGGCACATTTTATGCGCCTATTGTGTGTGTGGCTCCAGCCCAACACAGGCATAAACTCTCCGTCCAGCGCTGTTCCCTGACCAGTGTGTGTGTCCACCACAGGCATAAACTCGCCGTCCAATGCTGTTCTCCGACCAGCTCAGCTCGTAAAGTAAGAGGATTAACTGCGACTGTATTACAGGGGCATATTAAGCCGGCCTTGCTTTGGCCAGTGCTTCCACGACGGCAGGCACCATCGCTGAAAAAAAAAAAACAGTTGGTGCACTTCACCAAAACCACTATAGGCCAAAAAGCAAGATTTGTTTGGCGGCCATTTGAGTAAAAACGGGGGAAAGCTGACAACCTGAAAATCCTCTTGTTCTTTATATACTTACGCATCAGGGAAAGGATTTTACCTGAATTAGGAGCACTCTTTTTTTTCTTTCTTTTTTTTTTAGATCTATTTCTTTTTTTTCTCCTCTGAGCAAACCAACTGTGAGTCATTTAGAACACAAGAGCGTGTAGGGGGGGGAGAGAGAGAGGCACATATTTTCCTGAAACTCGCTGACGTTGTTTCGTTCCTCTCTGATGAACCCCATAAGGAGAGTTTGAGTGCGGCGGCGATGGCAGAGCTAGATTGCAATCAGGTGGAATTCAAGGGGCAGGAACTAGAGGGGTGGGGTAGGAGGGTGGGGCAGTGGGGATGAGGGGGGGGGGTTGATTAGGGCCAAAGACCCAGGCCTGTGCCATTTCAAAAAGAGAGAGAGCAAGGAAGATGAATGGGAAGGATTCATTACCGGCAGATGAATTTCGCTGATAGCCCGCAATTTTTTGTCACCCTTTTAAACGGCTCAGTTATTTGATGTCTTATTATGAATGGAGAGGCGCACAAATTGCTTTGATTTTTTTTTCCACGCTTTTTTTTTTTTTTTTTTCATGAGAGGGACTGCTATACTTGGGAGAAAAAAAAATAAATTAGCTCTTGGTGAAATTAAAATGGCTGCAATGAACGATTCATCTTCCACCGAGAAAATCCATTCTTATCAAGCTCAATTGTCTGCAAGAGGGAAGCTCGATCACCATTAAATGGGCCACTCAAATGTTGATGACTGTGCTTGTGTGCCAGTTTTAATCAAGATTTTGATATGATTACAGTTTTCATGACGTAAGTGTGTAGGAAATACCACTTTCCTGTGCAGCTTTCATTGTGTGTGTGTGTGTGTGTGTGTGTGTGTGTGTGTGTGTGTGTGTGTGTGTGTGTGTGAGTGTGTGGGCCATGCAACGGTTACTCATCTGCAGTCGCAACATAAATTATTACAAAGCTTTGGCTTTGGCTACAGGCCAACTTCACGGGGATCCTGACTGATGTTTAACCGTACAAAAAAAAACAACCACCATGCTATGTTTGGGAAATCAAAATGGAAGGGGGTCTTATCAAAAGAGAGGGGACAACCCCCCCCCCCCCTTCCCCCTTCCCCCTCCATCTCAGATGTCCTCATTTTTGGGCACGATGAGTTTTTTTGTCTGTTTTTGTATTTTGGTTTTGTATGTATTTTTACTTGTGCTGTGGCTGTTGTTATTAATGTCCCTGTTATAATTGTGTATCTAATTTATTGCTACTCCTTGGTGTGTAAAGGGAAGGACTGATTTAAAAAAACAAACAAAACAAAACGAAACAAGCAAACAAACAGAAAGTATGTACGCCGCACTCTCACAGGAGAAACAAAAACAAAAAACTGTGGGCGAAAGACTAACTGGATGCTGTCAGAGGGATCTGTGTGCTCAACTGATCCTCACACACACACACACACACACACACACACACATACGCGGCAGCATTGCAATGCTCATCACCTGCCAAAAGCTCTCTGACTCATTTATCACTGCTACGCATGGCCATCTTGTATGCAGATGTTATTGAATTGTATGCACTTAGTTCAACTTTTGTTTTGTTTTGTTTTGTTTTGTCGTTTATTTGATATCAGATTGTTTACTGCCATGTTAATTTCAGTGACTCTTAAGAGGCTATCATGGTCGCATCTTATCCATCCTGTTTTATCTATCTGCCAGCTCAAACCTGCTCAGTGTAGGGCACACAGTCTAGGGAATGTCACACATGCCTTCACCAACATCCGTGTGATCACGTCCACACTCTCGCTCCAAATGTTCCCTACTAGGAGTGTGTGTGTGTGTGTGTGTGTGTGTGTGTGTGTGTGTGTGTGTGTGTGTGTGTGTGTGTGTGTTTGGGTGAAAGGTGTCACCCCGGGATGGCATGCCATAGGCTGATCAGAGACCCAGGAGAGAGAGGGAGGCACCAGGTGCCGTATGCTGACTCACTTGAGATCAAAGGGAGCGCTGACGTCTCTGTGTGCACCATGCGACAGATGGATAGGCACCCACACACACACACACACACACACACACACACACTCACACATTCACGCGCATTTGCTCTCAAACACATTCATGCATATCCACACATACTTACATGCACTCACAGAGCAGCTGGGCACAGACCATTGTTCAATGCACATTAAGAGTGAGAGTGTGTGTGTGTGTGTGTGTGTGTGTGTGTGTGTGTGTGTGTGTGTGTTACCCCGAATTCTAGAATTACACCTCTGATGACTCTCCTTGTCTAGCTCTCTGGCATACACGGACACATGCACACAGACTATTGTTCCTTTGAATGACAGGGTCCTCAGTTGTGTATAGTACCTGCTGGCCGGGATAGTAGGCATAGGAGGAGGTGTGATCTCTTTCCCACTGGGACTGAACCAGTATGGAGAGAACGAGGTGGCTAATTAGGTAAACAATGAAATAAAGGCACTGTGTCTTCATATATATATATAAATATATATACTATATCAACATAGGAAACCACTTCCATATCTTTTTTTTTTTTAGTATGTAATTATGTAAATTTGTAGGTTTTGTATATTGATTTGCAGGTGACTATGCTCTTGTGAATGCAGCTTCATACAGATATGGGTTTATCTACATTATATGTTGTATATTCCTTTTTTTGTTTGTGATTTTTTAAAAATGTATTTGTTATGTTTTAATTTGCAAACAAGGCAGCTTTTTATTATTATAATTATGATTATTGTTTTTTTTTTTTTTTAGCCCTTTCTGTTCCGGCCTTTGTTTTAAGCTCTTTCGCCTTGTGACCTCTTCTCAGATCTGAGAGAGAGAGGGGAGGGCAATAGAATTCCCCTGGGATCAGATGAGCAGAGAGATGAGCTGAGAGGCAAGGTTGAGAGAGAGAGAGGGAGAGAGAGAGAGAACCTTAATCCTCTGCTCTTTGTCCATTTCTGGAAGAATGGCTTTGCACTTGCGTCTTTCTAACGTCAAAAAAGAGGCGGTTCAAACAATCAACTGTTTTTTTTATTATCATTATTTTTACAGCACACAGTCCACCTATATTTTTAATTCAATTGTGTTTTGTTTTGTTTCGTTTTCATCTGTTAGGTGAGAGGATACTTTTATTTTGACATGATTATCTGTGTACTCCCCCACAAAATATTGATCATATCTAACCCACAGCACCTGGGTAAATGATTTGCAGCTGAATTGCAGTTGTAGTAAATGGAGCAACATTGTCTTCATGGTTTCCATGGCCAACACCCTGCTTAGGGAACTCTATTGTCTCTGAATGATCATTCTGAACTACAGCCACTAGGGGACGCTAGCTTCCTCAGAGGATTTTATGCCTGCTGACACATCTTGGACCTCCAACGTCTTTTTATACTTTATAGTTCACCATTATGACCTAAGTATGGATAATACTTGCTGCTGAGGATATAGCGGCTTACAGGGAAGTGTTTTCATGTGTAGAGTCAAGTTAAAGACATTGGATGTCCTAAAGAGGATTGACATACCTGATCTGTGTGTTTCTAACTGTCAGTAGGGAGACAATAGCTTGTATGTGTGTGCGCGTGTGTGTGTGGCACAGATTTTGCAGATCCCACCACTCTCATCCAGATTATTACGCAGTGTATTTATCTACATACACACCCAGAGAGAGACAGCGAGACTGTCTACACACACACACACACACACACACACACACATATCTGTATGTCAGTCAACACTTCCTTAAAGCCTTCCCATAATGCCTTCTGTTATTACCTTACCCATCTTCCATATCCACCCGTTCAGGCATCCGTCCATCTCTTCATCAAGGCATCTCTGTGAGTCGGCACACTTCGAGGTCAGCGGTTAAACTCCTCAGTGCAGTGCAACGCCTCAAGCACGACTCCACACACACACGCACACACAGATTCTTACGAGTGCTTTCAGCATCTAGGCACTCAAGCAATTAAATGCTGCTGCATTTTGTCTGCTTGAACTGGCCAACACTGCTAGATTCCTGCCTCTGACTCTAGCAGTTTATTTTTTATTTTTTTTTCCTTCCTGGATCATTTTCTTGCGTCAACCCTCTTTTTTTCCACTCAATAGCCAATAACCTCAAATCCATTCAAGGTCACACCAAACTCTGTCATAATGCACTGAATGCTGATTGTAAAACAATAGGTTTGATATTGTTTTGTTTATCGACAAGAAGGTTTTTTTTTGTTTGTTTCTCTCCCCACCCCCCCAAAAAAGGAGACGGTTGGGGTAGCCTGACATGTTGGTTCTCCATTTTGTTTTTTTGGCACTGTTCTTGTTTATGTGTAGAAGGGAAAGGAAGACTGGTGGTTTGGTAGTAACCCCAGTGTGGCCTGTCGGAGGTCAGAGTTCGGACACTCCATCCTGTGGAAATTAGGGAAAATTACACATGTGGAAAGGGAGGGATGTACTTTAAAAGAGAGAGAGAAAGAGAGAGGAATATTTTTCTCTACTATTGGTAACAATAAAGAGTGTACATTTATGAGTTATAAAAAAAGCTTTTGTTCTGTATATGAATGGCTGTATGTTAACCTTAAAAAAATAATTCTATGGCAAAGAAATATAATAAATTAATTTTAAAATTTTAAACATGTGGTTGGTCGTCTTTGTTTGTGTCGGATTTATTTTTGCACACACAGACATGTAGTCTACTCCATATCCTAAACCAATGTTTGTGGTCGACAAAACTATGAAGGTCAAACCAAGGTTGTTGGTTTTGGTTACCAAGTTCAACATTTCAACCTTTTTTTCAACATTTTTAAAACTAATGCATCAAATTGCAAAATGCTCAAAAAAGTGTACTCATTACCTTTTTTATGTAGCCTTAGTAAAATAATGATTTACCAAAGAAAATCAATAAAATGGTCCAATTGGTCATTCTCTGTTGACCCCATATTATAATTTAAGGAGTCTCTCTATAAAGACAATGGCCAGTCAATATGCTGTCATTGCTATATCAATGGAGCTGACTGACATACAAGATGGCGTATGATTTTCTAATCATTTATTTAACACAGATGTACATGCTAGACCGCAGAGGGTAAATGTTGTACATGGTAGGCCGCAGGGCATAAGAGCCTGCAGGATACATGATCAGTGATTAATGAAAACATCACCATGAGTCATGTTTGAGTGTGAGGTGCATGCATGGCATCCATCTAATACACCAGAGGGCAGCATAGACACAGTGGGTGAGATAGACGTGATGATGGAGAGAGAGAGAGAGAAAGAGCCCTGATGTGCGAGGTCACTGCTGAAGTGAAGCAGTGATTTCATAGTCTCAGCATTATGCCGCTGATGTGGCCGTCATTTGGCTCTCGGAGACTCCATTTGCTTTTCATTAATTATCTCGACGATATAATCGTCTCAGTAGGGAGGACAGGAACACTATTAGCAGCCCTCTGCATGCTGAGCTAAGAATGGCCTCACCAGGCATCAGAGACGTGATTCAATTGCCACACACGATACACACTGGAAGTCCACCACATACTGTAGAGGGACCTTCACATCCACCATAGGATGCTGAGCAGGGCCGGTTCTAGGCATAGACAAACGAGGCGGTCGCCTAGGGCACCAAATATCAGGGGGGCAATATATTTCTTACTTTTTTTCTTCAGTTTTTCTCTTGTATGTTTAGAAAGGGGGGGGAGGGACTCAAATTTGACCTAGGGCACCAAAAAGGCTAGAACCGGCCCTGATGCTGAGCAGGAGGAAGAAGAGGAGGAAGGAGGAGGAAGAGGTGCCGTGCGGCCTGCCCCTGCTGCGTGTCCTGAAAACTGGGACAGCGGTGGAAAGAAATAGCAGCGGAAGCCTCATGGGTGAGAAGCGTTCCCTGTTGTGGTCCTCACCGGACCGAGCACAGAGTGTCCTTCTAGCCCACAGTCCATTGAGGTCAATTTGAAACCAAAGAGGACCTGGGTGGAACCACTTCATTTTGGGACCACAAAGCCCTTGGAATTTGTGTTATGTGCCTCTTGGCAAAGGAGCTACGCTGGCGTCTTCTCAGGAATGGCAGAAAATAACGCCTCTCCCGCACACAAAAGAGCTAGTGGAGGCCTCAGAAGATTGTGTGTGCTGTTTATGGGAAGCTTTTGTGTTTCTTTATGGGGCTTTTTCACGAGTATTTTTCTCATTTTCCCTCTTCTCCATTTATCCTCTCTCTCTCAGGAGGGGTGGGCTTGGATGCCCCAAGACAACTCTTTGTGGGTCTCTGATACTAAATCCCTCCTCCGGCCTGGATGCATTCCCTCTCTCTCTCTGTTCTCTCTCGCCTAATTCATCCAGCAGGATAATTTGCTCACTTCAAAGGAATCGCTTTCGAGATGACTCGGAGAGCGGGGACCCCCCTGATAAAAGTGACTCTTTTCACCCCAGTCCCTCCCCCAGGAGTCAGCTCATCTCTCTCTCTCTCTCTCTCTCTCTCTCCGCATGTCTCCATACTAGCGTGTGATTTCAGTGAGCTCACCCAACCCCCCTACCACTGCCTCCTCTCCTCTCTTTCCCCATAATTACTCTTCCCCTCTTTTACAGCACGATTTCACACAGAGCAGCTCTTTTCATAGGACAGGAGTGAAAATTAAATGCCACACACACACTCGCACACACACACACACACACACACACACACGTGATCCCACAGTGGCCTACCACCCATATACATCATCTTCATTTAACGACCTTTCCATGTACTTCAAACCAGATATTGAGCGACTAAGGATTTTAGGAAAGCGCATTAAACGGTCAACCCAATTGGCCTTATCAGTCTCACTCCTCTGTAGTTTGACACCCCATGTGTCATCTAGTGCTTCTATGTTTGTTTCTGTCAATGATACACTATAAAGCATGATTGTCACTGTGTTTGGGAAAGTGCAGTAGTCAGTTAATGCTGTCACAGTTGGAGAAGATGTTCTGGCTTGCAGAATGTGGGTTTGAATGTAAACGGGGCCTCTTCCGGCAGCTGGTTTGAAATAATATTAACCAGAGAGAGAGTAAATAAAACCGCAGGAGGGTTATGAATTAGTAATGTCGATGTAAACACAGATGGAAAGATCCGGAAAAGAGGGATCCGGACGTCCTGTATGCACACACAAACAAAGCACGGGGGGAAAAAATACAAACTAACAAACACACACACACACACACACACACATAAATACACAAACATGCATGAACACACTTCTCTCAGGATTTATTGTCCTTGCAGAAGCTCAGAACGCTGGCTTAAGGGTGGAGTTCTAAAGGCTCTGCTCCACTTCCCTCTGTCATTATCTCCCGCGGTGGAGCAACACATTTCCAGTGGGGGAAAAGGATTGGGGGAAAGAAGGGGGGGTATCTCTTGCGTTGCTGAAGCATTTGGGAGACGTTCTGGGAATGTTTACAGGACGTTTTTCATGGAGGTTGTGTGGATAAGGTTTTGACCGTGAGTGCATGCCTCTGGGGAGTCTGGCTGGTGTCCTTCGCTCTGGCGACAGGGCCTGGATATTTTTACTCCCGAGACAGAGGCGAACGCGGGGAGGTCAGGCGCAGACTCAGTGGGAAGACACACACACACACACACTCCCCCAGAGAGAGAGACTGACTCAAGTTCTCCAAAAGTTGATTTCACATTGCTGTTTTTAATAAGAACGAAAAACAAGTTAAAATGGGTTTTGGACAGCACAAACATGAGACCTTTTCTGTTCACATACAAAAGAAATGCAGTTTGACTTGTAAACAAAAAGGTTGAACACCTGTCTTTCTAGATTAAGCACCAAATGAGTTGTTTTTTTCCCTCCAAACAGCATCGTAATCACCGAATCCTTGTTATGCCCCATTTGTCAAACATGCCATGCAATTGCATCACCTATGCACACCCATCACCCGTAACTCATTATCAAATTTATACAGCAACCTCCGTCCTGTTTATAGCCATGAAGCAGTTTGCCGGCAAGTTCTTTTCTCACAGAGGCTGAAGGCCCTCGACTCCATGGAGACATCTTGCCAGTTCGAGTTATTACTTTATTAGGTTTTAGGTGGTACGTCCTCCACCTCAAACACTCCAATAAACATTTTATAAGGAAGTGTGGTCATATCAACAAAAAAACACAAGTAATAAGCCTGAGTTCTATTGAGGTCCCTCATTGCTGTAAGGCTATGCGGTTCAGAAGCCAACCTTATGCAACCCCTGTGCTGTCCAAAAGCTTCCCAAGGACTCTAAACTTCTATATATCTTCTTGGCCTTGCTCCCAGCGGAGCCTGGACTGGTAGGCAGCACAGATGACTGTGTCTATCTAGCCTTTCCTTGGGTTAATGGGCCTAATTAGCTTTAAGCGTTTGTGTTGGCAACACCGACCCTTAGCCTGTAAAATCCCCTCTTCCACGACAGGAGCCAAGAAAGCCCCATTTCTTTTGCTTAGGGGTCAGGGAGGTGATGTGCTGAAAATGGGCTTAAAATTTTTTAAGTATAATAGTTCTTCTAATTCCTCAGTTACCATACAGTATATCAACAAATTTGTATGCACAGCTGTACTGTACATACTGCTAGGACACATTTTCAAATGTCATAATGTTAAAATATAATACTTGTATAGTTACTTTATCTGTGATTAATCCAATTCTGTAAATTATTTACCTGATGAAGTCTTCTCTTTATTATGTTAATTCAACGATGCTCCATCAAGTCAAACTTCCTTATTTTCCTTTCCAAAACATGTGGCCCTGGGTCGGGATGCCATTAGGGCTGGACAATAAATCCCCCAGCTCCCTTTTCAATGGTTGCATAAAAGTATTATACATACTGTAGGACAGATTTTAAATCATTTGCTAAAATATAATACTTGTACAGTTACTTTATCTGCTTATTGGCCCTATGTTTGTATATTATTCACCTGTTTAAATCTTCTCTTTCTTATTTTCATCCAACGATCCTCCATCCATTCATCACTCCCTTATTTCTCCTTTCCAAAACATGCGTCCACCAGGTCTGGATGCAATTAGGGCTGAACCAACACAATCCCCCAGCTTCCTGTTTCAATTTTTTGCCCAAACAGCCCAGGGCTGTCGGCATCTTCTGAGGAAAAACCTGACACACACACACACACACCGAACACACACACACACACACACACACACACACACACACACACACATACACACACACACACAGAAAAGCGTGCGGGTGGGCAGCCTCACAACTTGGGCCCTTAAAGTCACAATCACTCAGCTATGGGACAAAGCCCTTTTTTAACAACCTCCATCTCATCACTACGGCCAACTTAAAACAAAGGCAGATGCGTCTCCATTTGTTTGTCCCCTAATTTTATGAGTGTGTTTTTATAGTGCAGCGTGATTACCAGGGATTTTATGGAGCCCCAACCGTAAATCAAAGCTGTAGTTGTGATGCTAATTGGAGAAAGCTTTTTTTTTATCCTCTGGCTTAAAGGAAAAATCCGGAGTCAATCAGTCCATGTCCCTGTTCTTTAATGCTACCGAGTGCTATTGAAAGGTATAGAAACAGCATCCTTTGGTACAACTTAGACCAAATATTCTAACTTGCAGCTAAGCTAACAGATGTGCCTGGCCATATATGAAAACACAACTTTAATGCTCTTATTAGTTAGCATTGGTTGCTACTTCACTATTTGGTCTGTGTTTTGAAGGAAATTTGGTCACTCATACATTCGACAGCACTTAGCAATGCAAAACAACAGGGCTACTGGTTGATTCACTGTGGATAATTCCTTTTTATCATGACTACTAACTGTCTTAGTTTTTCAACTGTAGGCTAGTAGGGCTACAATGGGTATGAGAGGAGCCTTGTATTAGCATTCTTTGGCAGCGGTCTGCATTAAAACAATGAGACACATTTAGCCTCGATGTGCTCTCAATGTAAACAAAAATGGTGTTGGAGCCAGAACTCCAGTGGTGACGATCTGCAGATCTGCTGTGGTCTGGTGGCGCAGCTGTTTATTTCTTATCGTCTCATGGTCTTGACTTCGACTCCTCCGTGGGGGTCTAAAGCACTAATTAGCTGTAAAAACAGCACAACAAACAAGCTCTTTGGCCAAACCGCGTTGCCATCTCTTTCCCCCCCCCCATCCAAAGCTTGTCACGGCTCTGGCCCTGGCGTCTGTGATATGTGTGCTAAATAGCAGGGGGAACGAGCCGTCCAGCTGGCACCAACTGGTGGGGGGATGGAACACATGAATACCCCCCCCCCCCCCCCTCCACCCTCCACCCCATCACTCTCCTCCCCCAACCAAACGCCCTTACTTTCCCTCTCGGCTGGCAAAGCCAAACACCCAAGGGCTTCAAATAATGATCCACCAGAAGGCCCCCTGCTGCCGTCTGTGCACCTCTTTATGATGAGGGGTCTCCACCTGCTAACATTACTCCACCCCCACCCACACCTCTCTGGCCCCAGGGACCAGGACCAATTAAGTAAAGAAAAGATGAAGGACCTGTTGCACTATTGGGTGACGTTTGTCTCTCTTTCTCTCTCTAACACACACACACAAACACACACACACACACACACACACACACAGAGGGACACATCTCTCACACATTCTTCTTTG
>JAODXP020000035.1:7775706-7780706 GCA_027497455.2 Sardinella longiceps | reverse complement strand
CATTTTTCAACAACACAGCTTTTAAGAAACTAGTAGGTGGTACACCTGTGTAATGTAACTACATAATAACAACCTACTTCATAATGCTAACTGTGTAAGTGCTTGAATATTTATTGAGTGTCCTATTGGGCATAGCCCTTGATTTGATTTGATTTGATTTGTTTGCATACACATGTAACTCTGCTGGTCTAGCATAATATGATGTAATGTTTATTCCACTGAAGCAGCAAATCTTGTGGTAGGGTGACCAGACAACCTTGATTTCCAGACACAGTCCCTGACTTTGGTGGTCTGCAAAATACCCACTGACTTGTTTTAAAGCTAAAGCTTTATGATAATGTTATTGACTGAAGAAATTAATGTCCCTGATTTTAATTTCAGGTCTGGTCCTCTTATCTTATGGAGCATAGTTTCTCAAAGAGTGGCCTGGGGCCTAATGGTGGCCCTCAGACAAATTTCTGGTGGCCCGTGATAACATCTGACAATATCTGTAAAACTGTTAAAAGTGTACATTGCTTTGAAAGAATCAATCTCCGTTCAGTGACGTTTGGCGCTACCTGTAGGATTTTGTGTAATGCAATATTTGTTAACTGAAGAGGTGCAATTTTAAAATGATTACGCATGAGATTTTATTTTTTATTTTTATTTTTTTTCAGATTTTTTTTTCTTTCTTGTTCTCCCCCCGCCCTTTTGGTGGCTGTCAGTTTAATGTTGGTTCGGTAAATTGACCCTCACCTATCAAATCTTTGAGGACCCCCATTATAGACTCATATCTATCTCTCTCCTAATGCACTTTCGTGCTTTGCAAAAAAAAAATTGCCCACAAGTGAGCTTACACTGACAAAGCAAGAATCTATCTCGTTTTGTTTAACCTTCAATAATCAAGACAAAACCATCTTCTGGTCATTGCGTGCAAAGGGCATGCTTGGCAAATTGAGTTTAAACATTTAATCACATTTTTGTACAAAGTAGTTTCCTCTTATTGCTTCCAAGTATGGGCAGAGTGCGTGCTTATTCTCCAAGAATGGAAAATCCAACAATGCTAGAACTGAACTGAAACTGGATAGTCAAAATGTTCAGGTAAACATTCAATGTTACCTTGTACTTGCCTTGTCTGTGAGGTGATTTGCATCATAAATAGTGTGAGGAGAAAGAAGATATTAACAAAATGTCTGCTTAATGGTTGTGTAGGTAGGCTACAATCAGGGTTTTTTTGTTGTTGTGGAACAGTAGTCAGAAGTCTTCATTAAGTGTAGGCCTTCAGTGGATCGTTCTCCACCGCGCGACTGGTGAATTACCGCCTCAGGTTTCACAAGTGACATTTACTGCCTCTTTCCTTCAATATTTAGCAAAGGGGTTGGCTCGTCTGTTCAGAAACACATGCTGAGGGTTTAAAACGGCTGTGAGTAATGTCAAGGGAGAGATACCCACAGAGGAAATACCACTGTAAGACACCAACTCTAGAGAGTAGCCTTCCCTCGGCACTTTTCTGACTACACTTAGATGCTTTCAACTCCACAGTTACGCGCGTTTATTGTCTACCTCAGACAGGCTACTGAACACGTTTGGGCTATTATCAAAAGTTTGTGGGCATTACTGAAACTAAAGCAACATCCGTAACAAATTTCAGGATTTATAAGATGCGTAAAATGTATGCCATACAAAATACTACACGTGTCACATTTCAGTTTTCTTATTGCAAAATGTTTGCATTTGGGGTACAGGCTTCTTCGTTACATCATCTCACCAGCATCACAAAGCGCCGCGGTCATTGGCTCGTGTCCCTCTCTGGAGTAAGGAGGACTTTTCTATTTTATACTTTTCTGGATAAAAATGCGGACCTATGATAATGAACTTTGCACAACTTTTACGCATGGCTTTCATACGACCTTTCTATTTTGATGCCATGGACAGACAGTAATGTCCAGATGTTGTTGTCAGATCTAACAATGAGCCACGTCCTCAACTAACAAACCTCTGGCAAACACATCATCTTACAAAGCTGTAACGACATGCAATAACTCACAAGCATTTTTAGCAAGACTCGTAATCATAGCTCATGCGGCATGCATCTTCCCTGACTGTGCTTTGAAATTCTGCCGAGTTGACGAAAGACAGATTTGTCCATTTGCACTGATGTTAATGGAAGTTGCATCTGTCTTTCTGCCTGATGTTATTGTTTCAACCCGTTGCTTCTAATGACACGAAAAAAATGCAGCGCTTTCGTGCCATTTTTCTTCTACAAAAACTTTTGCCTACCTCCGAAGTTCTGCAGCTGCTCCGAGAACTGTCTTCGTGTCGATCAGCTGAGAGCTCCGAGCATGTACAACAGGAGGGAGTCACCGCTCTCCCTCTCGTTAACTCTTTTTTTCTGTTTCAAACTGAGCCACGTTTTCCCCTCCCTCTCTCTTTCTCTGTAATTCAGTCTCCATCCTTTCTGTACATTACTCCTTAATCTCTCTGAAGCTCTTTCCATGCACTATTTTTTTTAACCACCCTTTCATTTTCTGGTAGAGGACAAATACTGAGCCCACAGCCCTCTGAAAGTCAGACATGTAAGTAGCGGCAGGTGTTGAATTTTCCTGTCTGTCACATACTAAGGGAAAATCCTTGGCTTGCAACAACCTAGTTGTCCCTGAGGGTATATATATCTTTTTATCTTCCATCTAAAGAATGCTCGTCTTCCTCCCATAATTAGACCATAGTAGATGTGCTGCTGCCAGTTTCAATGAAATACATCAATTATGACAGTTCCTTTTGTGGTCGGCTTTGATTGCCATTTGTAAAAGAGAAGATTTAGTGTAATTGGTACCAGCCCTACTGTGGAAATAGGCAGAAATCCTCATTCTGCTTCGAATTAGACTTGGGTGAGTTTGAGTTCCCCAAGCTGTTCTGGCCAACACCCTGTCTCATGATGCACCCCTTGGCCACCGCAGCGCACGGACAGATTTCTAATCATTAAGTCGGTTAATTAAGCTAAGCTAGAGAGCCTGCTTCGTAAATAAACACATTTATAAACAACACATGGCAAAACTTGCTAAGCAGATTTCCATATCATGCTTGACTGGCTGAGGGATTGGCATCGGTCGCCACCCTGGCTGCCCTCTGAGAGCTGGTCACACCAGATGGGGTTTCATAGATGACCAGACACTGAGGCTTCACTCAGACGACCTTTGACCTTTAACCTGTCAGTGTCAGTGCCCCTTGAGGAGGGGTCAGTGCAAAGCACAGTTCATGCAGGCCTCAGTCTCAGGATGTTTCCTGGTCATTCCTCCATGCCAGAGGGCAATTACTGCAAGCACAGGCCGTCTGAACCAAACCTGCAGCAATCCTATGCATTGTAAGCAATGGTCAGTCATATCTCTTGTTTGGTCAAATTAAAAGACTTTAAGCTTCCATTAGTGCCTTTAGTTGACAGATAAGTAATGTTTCAAACCAACAATCTTCTTCAAACCCCCCGACCCCACCCCCCATCCCCAATCAGATCACTTATTTTTTATTAGTTTACCCTCTGACCTTCTCTGTCATGTTCTTTGATCAATCTATCGGAATCCCTTTACATCTTTCAGCATTCCCTAACTGCAGCCATGTGTTGCTTTCATTTCATTTTCCATCCTGTACCGGGAATGTTTCTACATTTAGATATTAATAATATACCCAGAACCACTTCAGACTGAAGGCCATCCACTGAAATCTTCAGTGTCTCAGCATCGCCTTATGTGTGGTTGGTGCCTTTAGTGATATAGTTCCTGAAGCGGTGCTCCGGAGTGATTTAGCATAGCCCTGTTGAACAAGCCTGCTGAATGCACTAGTTAGCGAGTGGAAAAAAAATTTGGAAGCATAGACGTAACACGAACGCAGAGTGAACAAGCACTTTACACTGAATCAATGGAAACTCATTATTCGAAAACCGAAAGTAAGATCTGAGGTACCTTTGACTCAATGTAAAGTGCTTCGCATTCGCGTTCGGTCTATGCTGTTCAAATTCTTGTGTAGTGTGATTTGTTCAGGTCTCTGTATACAGTATTTCCACGTCATTCCTCTATACGATCTTTGGTATTTTTTGCCCTCAACGTTACCTCCCAGGCAGCGCTACCTTCAAAGCACTACTCCCTTCAGTTTAGGGTTAGGATGAGGGTTGAGGGGGTTAGGGTTAGGAATAGGGTAAAGATAGTGCCTTTAAGGCCGAATCACACACAAACTGCGCGTTCGCGGTGCCGGAACGGGGCGGTCCGTAAGCGGTGCCTGTGGACTTGGGCATTCACACAAGAAATTGTTTCTGCAGTGTTCTGCGCGAAGCGCTGCCGAGCTCTGCATTCAAAATCTATAGACACCGTGCAAGTCCCGCTTACCGCGCTGAAACGCTTGGAAAAATAGAACTTGTTTCTATTTCAAAAAGCAGCGCGGGAGGGAGCAAAAAACACCACTGAGCCCTCTATACCAGATGAATACTCCTGCGGAGGTGTTGTGAGGCTTTTAAACAAAGACTGTAGTATCGATTTCTATCTAAGAGAAAACTTCCTAAGCAAGGGTTAAGAATAATACATGATCTCATGGATAGTTGATGCCCTTGGAGATTAGAAGATGTGGTGATACACACATACTGTACACCTGCACAGCCCAACCCAATACTGGGCTGGAAATATTACCCGCTGGGTCAAAACTCCCCCCTCTCCTCTCCTCTTCCGTTTGGGCGCATGGCGTGAGTGGGAGTTTGAGTTTAGTTTCATTTAGTTTAGTTTGGCTTGACCTTGTCTCCCCTTCATCCTTTTAGGAAAATAACAGATGATGATGGTGGCTCTTTCAAAGCCAAGACAAGTTTCTCAAAACTAACCTAATGTGCCATGACAACAAGATGGCTTTGAGGAGGAACATCTGCTAACGGCACCCAAGTTGACATGCTAGACGCTGCCTGACAAGGACAAGTGGCGTTCAGAGGCCAGATGTTAGTTAATATCTGTCGGTGAGTGATTACTCTGTGTGTTTTTTGTGTGTGTCTC
>JAODXP020000035.1:7758206-7765706 GCA_027497455.2 Sardinella longiceps | reverse complement strand
TGAAAGTTTGTTTTTTGCTTATTCCAAACAAAACAGATTTGACAGACTCCTCTCCTTCTCCCATTTCCTCTTTTCTCTCTCTTTCCCCTCTCTCTCTCTCTGTCCCTCTCTCATCTTCTCTGAGGCTGATGAAAAGAAACTGATGTGACAGAAGGCCTCTCCATGTTGCACATAAGGTAAAACAACACACTGCCAAAGGCATTTTTGTATCTCATTTATTTTCCCCCTTTGACAACCCCTCTCTCTCTCTCTCTCTCTCTCTCTCTCTCTCTCTCTCTCTCTCTCCTTCTCTCTCTTTTTGTGTCTTTGTTTCTCCCCCTCAAACCAATTCTTTGTTTTTTATTTATTTATTTATTTATTTTATTTTCAAATTAGTATTCTACAAGCTAGAGACATAATTTGCACACAAAGAGGAGTATCAGCACAGAGTGCTCAAGGCGTTTCAGTAACTCACCGAAAAACAAACCGGGGGGGTTACAGAGACTCGACTTAACTCGACTGGAGTCAGTGTGCTGTCTCGTCTCGTCTCGTCTGAGGGCAAATTGAGTCATCGAGAGACTCTGGCGTATACACACACTCAACCTCAGCTCTCGAAGTTACACTCCATTCCCACAAGAAAGTTAGAATTTCAGTTTCACTTTTCAAGTGAGTTACTTTTGTGTTTAGGGGAATGTTAAAAAAGGGGGGGTGGGGGCAGATTAGGTAACAGTAACTTTAGAACTTCTCTGTCCTCTCAACTGTAAAGTGATCCTGTGTTTACTGAATTCATGTCCAACGCCTGCTTAGAAGTTCACATTTTGGAGGTTTTGTGGGGTCCCTCCATAGTTAGCAACACCACATGATTGCAGTTCTCAAAAACAATGGTGGACTTTTTAGTGAACGGTTACTGAAGTGATTTGAACTGCTTATTATTACACTGTTCTGAGTATAGCTTACTATTAAACTATACTTTTAAAGGTTTGTCTCCAAAGAAGTCTGCTTTCGCTAGAGAGAGGTTATCGATATTTCTGACCCTGATACTTCTGAAAATACAGACTGATCAGATACAATATTAACCACTTGAATTTGAACTGAACTTGACCACTTGAACTTCAATTCAGGGTTTCCACCAGTAAGGGGATTTCAGGGAATCACAGCTTTCTCCAGACAAGGAAAACCAAGGAATTTGATATTTGTGTGGACAAACGTTAAGGAATAAGAGAGTATTTTGTCCCCAAATTGTGACCTATTGTATTCCATGCTTCAGTCTTGGTCTTAATGGAGTATTGATTTCTCTCTGGCCTGTCTTGAGATGTGGCTTTTGAATCCATACTGTATATTGAGGCAGCCAGCGGGGGGGTTGGTATCTAACAGCACCCCTCAGCTGTGCTCTGTTCACGGTATGGAACAGTCTCTCGCCTCGCTTATTGATTTATTATAGTGGAGGTCATGAAAACGTTATGTTTTAGTCAGGGAAAGTCGTGAAAAAGTCAGGGAATTTTAAGTTTGATGTACAGTGGGAACGGTTTACAAATCTAAGATTGTGTTTTAGTTCCTTTTGTTTTTATTGAAAACACTACTCAAGAGCTGTTTAAAGGTATTTGCTGAGATTGAAAATAAAGTTTGTTGGCGTAGCTTTGCCATCGATGTAAACTCGGCTTCTGTTCTGAGTTTTTCTTTTTTATTTCTTTTTTTTTTAGCTGCGTCTGAGTTCAGGGTTGGATTCTGTGGTCAAGCCCAGTGCTGTGTTTAGAGCAATCGGACGGCTGCAGTCAAAACAAAGCCTGTGTGTTATGGCTGATCTGGGACAGGAGTATCCCTTTGGCCATCTTCTTTCCTCTCTCGCTTCCCTGTGCCAAAAACTCCTCCAGTGCTCAACCTCTCACCCGCGTTTTTATGGCCCTTCTTATGTCTATCCCCAGTGACTGGAGACAGGACACACTAAAATCAGGAGGCCCCTGTAGAAACTGCTACCAAAGATTCTTTAAAACATTGGTTCTCAAACTGGGGTCCAGAGACCTTCAGGGATCCACGGCAGGGGATTGCCAGGGGGTCCGTGAAAAAGTTTGCTATTAAAAAAAAATAAGCTTGTCTTATATAGGGATAGAAATATAACTAAAACACTTTCCTTGGGCATTTTTAAAACAGTAGGCCTACAGAAAACTCTTTCTGCACTGTCAAATATTGTCACATGCAATTAGATGCCTATTTAAAACAGTTGCATCTGAAAGGACAAATAGCTATACATTTTTGCGATCAAGAAAGATCCTTGAAAAAAAATCGGCTCCATGAGGGGTCCCTGGCCTAATAAAGTTTGAGAACCCCTGCTTTAGAACCCTCGGTTTCATCAACCGTCTCTTCTGCTGCTGCAATAAGTCGTTCCATGCTGCAGGGTTTCTATTTCAATTCAGCTTTTCGTTGGAAAGTAAGCGATTGAAAGTGAAATTTAATTTGTGAAATTAACTGAAATCCTAACGAGTCTTTGGCTCAGTGCACTAACAGCCCCGGGTGCAAAACATTCTAGAACAAGCATGGAGGTGACAGAATGGGCTCTGTAATGGATTCAAACATTGGCCAATTATGTCTGTTTTGGCATTTTGAGTGTGTTTGTGTGCATGTGTGTGTGTGTGTGTGTGTGTGAAAAAGGGAGAGGGGTATGTGTGTGTGTGTGTGATAGAGAGAGAGAGAGAGCATGCAAGAGAGAGTGAGAGAGATAGAAAGGTGTATGTGTGTGAGAGAGAGGGAGAGGTGTGTGTGTGTGTGTGTGTGTGCGAGAGAGAGAGAGAGAGAGAGAGAGAGAAAAGTGTATGTGTGTGTGAGAGAGGTAAATGTGTGTGTGTGTGTGTGTGTGTGTGAATAATCCCCTGTGCTTTAATTGTAGAGTGCCCCAGCATGAAAAAGAGGGGGCTGTACTCAAGGAGAGCAAACAAATGAGAGGGAACCCAGTGGAGACCTGCAGCAGCAGTCTGCTGATACACAGCATGACTAAATATGAGGGAGGGAGAGAGGGATGGAGGGAGAGAGAGAGAGAGAGAGAGAGAGAGAGAGAGAGAGAGAGAGAGGAAAATAGATGTTTTATTCAAGTCCTGGCCCAGGTGCTATCAAGTGAGCAAACAGCCTCAGGCTCAGTGGCTAGGGTGCCACACACACACACACACACACACACACACACACACACACACACACACACACCCACAAACGCACACACACACACACACACACACACACACACACAAACATACACACACACACTCACACAAACGCACACACACACAAATACACACACACACACACACACATACACACTCACTCTCCTCTCTCTCTCTCTCTCACACACACACACACACACACACACACACACACACACACACTCACACAAACACATTGCAAAGCCTTCATATTGAATGCCACCATGGGAGAGGCTGTTACCCAGGTTTGATCTAAACTCTGCTGTTCAAAAAGGCCTTTTTGTTCTTTGAGCACTTCTAAATCCATCCTAAGAAATCAATAAAGTGAAGAAAAGCACAGAAAATACCGCAGCTTATCTGAGCCTCAAGAAAAACGAGAAAGTGAGAAATCCCAACAGGTGACTTTTACTGTAAAAAATAGTGAATCTAAACAGAGAAGCACACACATTCTTATCCTTGTATTTAGCCGAATACAGAATCAAAGTAGGCTACATGTGAGAATAAAAACTCAAGCAAACACACTCGCCAAAACGGCTCAGAAAATGTAATTCATATGTAGCCGGTGCCGTTCTCACCGTACTCGAGTGCGTGTCAACTACAACTAACCCACGGCATGGCAGTTGAATGCTCTAACCACTGAGCTGAAAAGCCTAGGCCTGTAAACATTTGCCCAAATGTTTACACTGGCTTTTATACATGGATCATGTCCTATGTTGTTTATCGTATGTTGTATGTCTGTTTTTATTGTATGGATGCAACACCCCCTTTTTGCCTATACACAAATTTCTCCCCAGGGAGACAGAATAAAGTAAACCTTGACCTTGAACCTTCTAACTTGGCGGGTTAGAAGCAGTTCTTTAAGGATTGCGTTGTGAAGATTTACACATGCTGCCGCCAGTTAGCCTAGGCTAGTTGGCATCCGTTACACATACATAAAATGTCATGCAAACAGACTCAGGCTGCTTTAAGGAGTCGTCATAGATTTTTCTTTCTGAAGAAAAACAGATGTGTGTGTGTGTGCTGTGTATATGTCACAGCCTTTGTTGATATGTGCCAAACACATTTCTCTTTGAGATGCACACACACACATGGCACAATGTTTGTTTGCATGTGTGTGTGTGTGTGTGTTTGTGTGTGTGTATGTATGCATATGCATCACAATATTATATGATCTCTCTCTCTCATACTGTGCCAAGGGATGGAAGATGATCATCATCACTGTTCTGTATTAAGGAGTGTAGTCCTATACAGCACTGAATCACAGAGTGTCTATGAGCGAGTGAGGGAGTTTGAATGAGTTTGTGAGTGAGTGAGTAGGCCTAAGTGTTTAGATGTATGACTGCTCTTGCCTTTTTGCTGGCCTAGGCCAGATTTGAGTCATATCCCCTCTAAAAATGATAAATTTATTACAGTAAGTAACCGTTTAGATTACACTCCATGAAATACTGAGTAAATACAGCGTAAATGAGTAAGTAAATGAGTTAGTGAGTGAATAAGTGAGTGTTGAGTGTATTTCTGAGTGAGTGAGTGTACAGAGTGACTGAGTGAGGCAATGTATGGTGTTCTGGGAGGTGTTCTTCCAGAAAGAATTATTTGTTATTAGTGTGGGAATATGTTAGAATAGAATGATGACCATATTTAAAGGGACACCAGGCAACGTTTTTACTGTTAATTTACCAGCCTCGAAGTCACTTTGATAATAAAATGATTCATTACGGGGTGACTCTCTCGTCATTCTCTACCATTTGTTTCGCGGTAATCCCACTTGCAGAATGGCTGGTGCCGGGTCCACGAAATAGAAACTGAAAGTAGATATAACTGAAATCGCATTTATTACCGGCTTGTCCGACAATGTAACGCACAAAAATGATCATCTCTGGTTCGTACTCTTTGGTTTGCAAATAAATTTACATCAATTGCTGAGAATCTACAATGTACTTGTATTTTTTCTAATATTTCGGTGACTAGGTGGAGCTCCGGAGATAGAACACGGTAATTCTGCTTGATGTGTCTTTAATGAATTTACAGAATGCTAATAATTCAAATAGAAAAAGTCTTTGGCATAGGCCCCCATCCAAGGCCTGGGATATTGAAAATCTTGACCCAGCAGATCCTGCTTAATTAGCTGTCAGGGGCGGAGCCTAGAGTACCCCTAGCCAGGAGGACAGGGACCCAACTAGCAGTGGTGGCCGGTTTTTAGAATCTTAGAATGTTCAGGTGTGAAATAAGCCCATAGTGAGTGAGTGTGATTGGGCAAGCAATGCATAACGAAACAATACTGAGTCTTCTGGGAAGAACTTGCTAAATGCTAAAGCGTTCACTTCCACTCTGGGCCTCATCAGAGCTACTCAAGAGCAGACAGCTGAATGAGCTTTCAAAGAAGCCAGTTGAGGGCATTGCAAATTGACATGTTTGTCCAATGTCAATAGGCATGATGCTGCAACCATTAAAAGGTTTTGCACTCCCCCATTTTTATAGCATAGAACCTATTTGCCAGAGAAAGAATTGTATTTATTAAAGGGAGTTTAATCAGCTCTGTCGCCCTTCCTCCTGCAGGCTACTGCAAGTGTGTGTGGATGTAATTACAGTAAATCTGATGCAAAATCACTCCACTGCAATTCCAGTGCAGTTCCACCAGTGGCCAGTAGATGGCAGTGAAGAACTAGGAATGATGGCCCAATGTGGCAACACTGAGAATTGATCTGAGGCCTGAGGTCAGCTGCCAAGGGGGTACAGATAGTCAGAGATGGAGAGTGTGTATGTGTGTGTTTATCTTTGTGTGTGTGTGTGTGTGTGTGTGTGTATGTACACTGTATGTGTCTGTCTGTGTATGCATGTGTATGTGTGTGTGTGTTGTGTGTATGCATATGTGTACTTGCACATGTGTGTGTGTGTGTGTGTGTGTGTTTGCCTGCCAGCGCCCGTGGGTCTGTGCAGTGTGGGGGGGATGAGCGGGTCACTGACCCTCTGAGCAAACGTTTGGAGCTAAGCACTGGGCCATGGGGTTAGGTAACTCTAGTAACAGTTTCTCGAAAGCAACCAACTGCACACACACACACACACACACACACACACACACACACACACACTAGCATTAGCATACTCCTGTGACATGTGCTTACTGTAAAAAGTTGATCAAAATAAGAACAGTTGGAACAGCCCAACACATCCAAGAGAAGAAAGTTCACTTTGAGCAGTATTCTCCCAGGTGCTTAAGTCCAAAAAAAGAGCTTAGTGCAGGCTTATATGTACTTTGGTGGACTTAAGCACCCAATAATACCGGCCTTTGTGACTGAAATACTAAGAAAAACAGTATTTATCAATATATCGTTTATTGTTTTGACAAGATATTTTCACAATCTATAATGTCCTTAATATTAATCTACCTGTTATATATTGTATGTATTAAATAAATCATTTTATAATTCATTACCTCCGCCAAGGAGGTTATGTTTTCGGTCGCGTTGGTTTGTCTGTTTGTTTGTTTGTCTGTTTGTTTGTCTGTTTGTTTGTCAGCAGGATAGTACTGCACGGATTTGGATGAAATGTTTGGGCAATGTGTATATTGGGACAAGCAAGAACTGATTCGATTTTGGTGGCAATCGGTGATCCAGAACATGATCTGGAATATATATGCCTTGGCGGAAGTCTGCGCTCTCTGAACACTTTTCTAGTTCATAAGTGAGTTTTCAATTTTTTTAGATAGACAAAACAAAGTCTTGTTTTGGGAGATGACAGCTGTGTGAGCTGCATTTTAAATAGACCTGAAACCCTGTGTCTGACATGTGTAGGCAAGAACCAGACCGAAGAAACCATTTTTTTGGGCCCCAAAATAAAGATGTGTCAGATGGCTAGTGAGGTAATGGAAGATTACGAGTGAGAGAGGACAGCACAACCCCTTTAACTTCACTTCCTTTTCCTGCCTCAGACCAAGAGGGAGGAAATGAGCAAAAAACCCACATCTCTCTGTGTGAGTGTGTGTGTGTGTGTGTGTGTGTGTGTGTGTGTGCGTCTGTGTATGTTTCTGTGGCATGGTGTATTTTTATGAGATAAAATTCAAAGAACGTTAAAAGTTACAAATGGCGCAATTCCAGAAAATGTTGTGCCCATAACATGTTAGGTAAGGGTGGAGCGGAAGGTGACTCATAAAAATCTCCCACAGATTTTTATCTGCAGCAGAGAAAAAAAAACGCCTTCATTGGCCAAATATAAAGCAGTTCTGACATCAGAGACGTTCCAGAGTCATGCTAACCCTTAATGTCCAGTTCAGAGAAGTGAGGGTCGTGGTAGACGGCCATCACGCAGGGCTGTGCCGACATTTGTCTTCGTTTCC
>JAODXP020000035.1:7745706-7753206 GCA_027497455.2 Sardinella longiceps | reverse complement strand
CATTGTATCAATATCAGGGTTAATAGTCGTTATCTCCCTTCAGAACACCTAGATTGGCTGCTAGGTGACCATTATTTCCAGATAACTGGCTACTTTGGAAGTAGTTCCAAAAAATAACTCATCTAATAACTGATTACCGTTCCATATGAATGCCTTTCAGAATGGTAACTATAACAACAATAAGCAACCTTGTAGATCTACTTTCAACTGAAAGTAGTACCAGAGAGGATTCAAGCGGATCTTTGGTAGTACTCAAACTGAACAGGTTAGCTTCTTTTAAATTTGAGTTGCATATTTCTTTTACGTTTTATATGCTTCTTCAAATATACGAGAGATAGATAGATACGGGAGATAAGCGGGATAACGGCCGACGAGGTGACCAGTTATTCATTGATAATTGGCGAGGTGGAATCTAGAACTCCGGCGACGCGCGCAACGCGGAGACGGAGTCATTCCGCCAACCCGGTCTGTTCCCAGCTTTACATACCAGAAACACCAGAGCAGTGGGGAAGGGGAGATGATGAAGGAGGAGAAGAGAGGAAGAGGAGAGAAGTCTGGGAGGAGAGAGAGAGAGAGAATGATAAAGAGAGGGAGGAGATGGAAGAGAGAGTGAAAAGAAGATAAGAGGGAGGAGAGAAGTCTCAAAGGAATGGGAGAAACGTGCACACACACACACACACACACACACACACACACACACACACACTGTAAAGATCCAGGGGTCGGAACTCGGGAGAGGAGAATGATGGGATTGGAGATAGACAGCAGAAGAGAGCAGAGGAGAGAGAGAGAAATAGAGAGAGCAGAGAGAGAGGAAGATAAACGACAAGCTGATATTGAAGAGAAATTGAGAGGACAGGAAGAGATAAAAACGGAGAGGGAAAATATGATGAGAGGAAGCAAAATATTTACCCAGTCTGACAGAGATGGAGGAGAATACAGGGTCCATTAGACAGAAGAATAGACAGAGTCTGAGAGAGAGAGAGAGAGAGAGAGAGAGAGAGAGAGAGAGAGAGAGAGAGAACAGAGAGAATCACAGGAGGGAGTAAGAGAGAAAAGAACAATGGAGAGGAGGGAGAAAGAAAAGAAGAGAAAGAGCAGAGCAGAATAATAGAGAGTCAGGAGGGAGAGAGGGAGGATGAGAGGGAGAAAGGGAACAGAAAACGAGTGGGAGGACAGAGCGGAGGGAGAAAGAGAAAGACTTGTCAGAAACAGAGGGAAGGAGACAAATGGAATAGAAAAGGGAATAGAGAAAGACAAAAGGAAAGGGATGGTAAACGGAGAGAGAGAGAGTCAGACAGATAGAGAGAGAGAGAGAGAGAGAGAGAGAGAGAGAGAGAGAGAAAGGAGTGAGGGAAGAATGTGTGGGGAAAGTGAGTGATGTCAAAGAAACTTAGGTGACAGAGGAATGGAAAAAGAGAAGAGAAGCGAAAAAGTGAAAAAGCGAACACAGAGACAGAGTGCGGGAATCGGGAGAGGAAGTGAGCCGCCGTAACGCATCATGGCGACAGGTCACACACCTGACCTAACCAAACACTCACTCACCGGTCGTCATAGAAACAGTGCGCTGCGGACAGCACCCACTGCGGAGAGATGAGCGCGCCGCCGCAGATGTGATGGCCGCTCACCTGCAGGCTCACCTGCCAAGGCCACTCCCCCTCTGAGGCCTCCACACCGCCCACCACACGACTGGAGAACGGCCTCAGCCCGCACTCTACACACACACACACACACACACAGATACACACACTCACACTCACACACACAGATACACACACACACACACACACACACACACACACACACACACACACACACACACACACACACACACACACACACAAAGATACACACACACACACACACACACACACACACACACACACACACACACACACACACACACAGATAGATACACACACACATAGACACACATAGAATTCAAGAGATGAGTAAATGTGCTTTTTAAGGGCTTTTGTATGTTCTGAGCCTAGATTTATGGAGCAACTTAATTCATTTACAGTAGACTTACTGTACACAAAAAACACAAAAAACTTATCCATAGTCTTTCAAAACATTAATAGCAACACTTTGGGACACTTTAATTGCATTGCTTACAGCAAAAGTTTGGTGTAATTTAAGCTTAAGCTTTCATTTCATCCACTATCTAGTGCGGTTAGCAGGCTTGTGCAACAGGGCTATGCTTGAATTACACCATAATTTTGCTTCAGGTCCTCAAAATAGCGCTGTTTTTTTATTTTATTGCAATGCTAGTGTGTTGTCAATGCACTGAAACATATATTTGGAAAAGCATAAACAAGGAACACTAACTGCTTTTACATGTAAGCAAAGGTCATTACCGGACAAAATATACCTTACACTTTAAATCAGCAACAAACTACAGAAGTGCATTCTCTCAGACGTGCGCACACACACCAGAGGTGGAAAGTAACTAATTACATTTACTCAAATTACTGTAATTAAGTAGCTTTTTTGAGTAATTCATAATTTTTTAAGTGTTTTTTTAAATAGGTAATTTTACTTTTACTTGAGTATATTTTTAGGCAAGTATTGTACTTTGTACTTCATTACTTTTTTGAAACCTCCCTGATTACTGAGTAAAAAAATCATTGTGAGGAAAAAATATTTGGCTTGAACCGAAAGTTAATACAGACTATTTACTGTAGTGTAGAGCTGACCCTGCTTCTTGTAAATGTTGACAATAGCCAAGCAACCTGTGGAAGTGATTAATTCAAAACCAAAGGAAATCCTTGTCTATGGAATGTTGTCAGCCATTATAACCATTGCTTCAGTCCAGGTCAATTTGAGTCTAGCCAGGGTTAGGGTAGCCCCGAATACCATCAATATGTAAAATCTCAAAGCTAGTCGGCTACCTTACTCTAGCACTCTCAAGAGGCCAAAATTAACAAATCATGCCATAAGATGAGAACTGGCTGGGCTGATTACTGTCACTGTTATCTGGATCGGTTGCCTGGTCAGAATGAGATTAAAGTTTGATACCTAACCTACAACTCCTAGGATTGAATACATTTCTTATCTAAAAAGCGGAAAACCTTATGAATTGTGATTGGCATGTAGGCCAATGTAAGTGCTCTCTCAGTCTTGCCATCTACAGTAGCTGTTGTATTACTTGTAAATAACACTGTACGAACACATTTGTTTTTTAGAAATGTGAGAAGGGGGGCTTTACACAGCCACTACCCTTTGGTTACTGTAATGTCATTGACCAAACATTCATTCATTCATTCATAACAACGAGTTTGCTTGTGGTTACTGAGCAGGTGGTTTATGAATTATTGGGGTTGCTAAAGCAACCAAGTAACACCCTAGCATTGCTTTTGATTATAATTGAAAGTAACTGTACTTTAAGTAAATTTTAAATGAAGTAATTTTTACTTTTACTTGAGTAGATTTTTTGTTGGTTACTTTTACTTTTACTTGAGTAGAATTTAAGCAAAGTAAAGATACTTTTACTTAGTTACAATTTTTCTGTACTTTTTCCACCTCTGGCACACACACACACACACACACACACACACACACACACAGGCACACAAACATAGCTTTGAAGTGAGGCAGAAAATAGGTCAGTAGACCTCTGAGAAACTGCATGTATGTGTGTGAGTGTGAGTGTGTGTGTGTGTGTGTGTGTGTGTGTGTGTGTGTGTGTGTGTTTAAGCTATGAAATATGGTAGTAGTATTACCACTGTGAGTATAGTATTGTGGCCACGATGCATTCAGGTTTGTCTGAGGTGAAGTGATCTGCGGTGTATTGATAGGACTGGTGAGAGTGTCATGCTTGTCATAGTTTAAATGCCTGCAGCAGCACAGCAAAACAACACCTCATTTTTACCGCATAACAACACATAGGCACCCCTACTTTCACAGCAAAATAACACATAGGCACCCCTACTTTTACAGCAAAACAACACATAGGCACCCTCATTTTCACAGCAAAATAACACATAGGCACCCTCATTTTCACAGCAAAACAAAACCTACTGTGTGCACCCCAACATTCACTGCAAAACAACACCTATGCACTCTCATTTTCACAGCCAAACAACATCTATGTACCCCCACTTTCACAACATAACGACACCTACATGTACTGTGTGCACCCCACATTCACTGCAAAACAACACCTATGGTCTATCATTTTCACAGCCAAACAACATCTATGTACCCCCACCTTCACAACATATCGACACCTACATGAATGCATCCTCACATTCACAGCAAAACAACACCTACAGGTACTGTATGCTAGCCTGGGCGAAAGCGACTGTTGACTATGACATACAGTCTGGCCCAACGCAATTGAAATAGGTTTCCGTTTGGATATGACATATTCCCTCGCCTGGCTCTCACGCCTACAACTTTTGCTTTCAGTATTAACAGATCTCTCGCAAGTTCTGATCTATTTTGACATCGTAGTGGCAATAAATCCTCAAGATCATGGATGCTAATGTCATGTACCAATTTTGTGAATGTAATTCGAAAGTGGGGGAGAGAATAACAAACGCGTCCCTATCCTGTAGGACTACAACATTTTAAGACATCGCTCTAAACTGTGTGCTGATTGGCTAAACCGTAGAGTAACTGAGGGAAAGGCAGCAAGGGGGGTTTATTCCAGACTACGTGCAGAGATAAAATATTTAGCGGAGGCACGTAGGATGGCATCGCCAGGCTAACTGTATGCACCCCCACTTTCACTGGAAAACATTCACATCACGTGTTATATTATTCTTGAGGGCCTCTCTCTGGGGCCACCCATCCCACCTCGGGCTGAACTGAACAGAAATTCTTCAACTCTTATTTTCCCACGCCCCACACATTGCAAATAACCATCCCTTTACATCGTTTTGATTTCACTCAACGTGTGTGTGTGTGTGTGTGTGTGTGTGTGTGTGTGTGTGTGTGTGTGTGTCTTGTAATGTGTATGTATGAAAGACTCAAAGCAACTATGTAGACTCGAGGCCAGTAAGCTTCTCTCTTGATCCACCGGTGTTTGTACACAGAAAAGGAAAAACAAAAGGCTTATCATACAAAACAAGACAACGCCATATTATTGAATGCAATAACATACTGTACCAAGCTAACCCTAAGTGTGGGAAACATGAGGCCCTTTGGCCTTCCCCAGCCTGCTGCATGTCCCATTTAGTCTCCTTTGAGGTGGTCACTCTACGTGAAGTAGGTGACTGACATAGTTATGGTGGCCTATTACATGCTGTTATTTACCAAAAAGAAACTGTTATTGTGATGCTATACAGGACCTCTCTCTCTCTCTCTCTCACTCTCTCTTCCTCTCTCTCTCTCTCTCTCTCTCTCTCTCTCTCTCTCTACCCCCCCATCTCTGTCACATCTTACCACAGTTCTTCTAGTGACTCTATACGGGACCACACTCATGCTCTCTCTCTCTCTCTCTCTCTCTCTCTCTCTCTCTCTCTCTCTCTCTCTCTCTCCCTCTCCATTTCTCTCTCTCTCTCTCTCTCTTTCTCTCTCTCTCTCTATCCCCCCATCTGTGTCACATCTTACCACAGTTCTTCTCGTCAGAGGCGTCAGGACAGTCATTGACGAAGTCACACTCAGGGTTGGGCTTCTTCATACATGTCCCGTCAGCACACACATAGGTATTGTCCGAGCACTCCACGCCTAGATGTTCCCACGAACACACACACACACGCACACACACACACACACACACACACACACACACACACACACACACACACACACACACACACACACACACACACACACACACCACATACACAAATGTGTAAAAGTGCATGAGTCAGATACACATAAAAACAAGTAGGTATCCACTTGGCGTGAGAGTGTGTCTCTCTCTGTGTGTGTGTGTGTGTGTGTGTGTGTGTGTGTGTGTGTGTGTGTGTGTGTGTGTGTAGCGCGCGTGCGCGAGCACATGTGCATGCAGGGGAATACTGTATGTGTTTGGGAATGTTTGTACAGTATGAGAGCATACAATACAATATGTGTGTGTGTGTGTGTGTGTGTGAGTGTGTGTGTGTGTGTGTGTGTGTGTGTGTGTGTGTGTGTGTGTGTGTGTGTGTGTGTGTGTGTGTGTGTGTGTGTGTGTGTCTTTCACCTCTAGTGCAGTTCTGCTCGTCCATCCCATCCAGACAGTCTGGGTGCTGGTCACACACCTTATGGTAGTCCACACACTGGCTGTCTTCAGGACACAGGTACTGGGCCACACACACTGGGCACACAACAACCAGCAACACCACATTAACCACCACACACACACACACACACACATCAAAGCACATCATACTCACACACAACACACACCTCACAAGTCATTTCAATCAAAACAGAGCACCATGACGACACACACCAACAACATAAACAAAAACATACCTTCTCAAAATAGTGGGACAAAATTACAAAGCCACATCGATACAGCTGCACACACACACACACACACACACACACACACACACACACACACACACACACACACACACACACACAGTATTGGGATTAAAACAGGATTAAAACAGAGTTTTTTTTTATTATGCTAGATTACTTTATTACATGTATTACGCTAATTATCGGTGGGTTCAGCTTCTGTACTGTATATTTGGATAGAGGATCTGAACTTGAACCAATCAGATCAGACTTTCAGAATTGACTGATTGATTACGATTGGTCCAATCTGAGCTCACCTGACCCATCTGTACTGACAGACAGCGAATTACTGCAACGCTAGATATGGCAGCGAAATCTGTCTGCTATTAGGATAAATGTCACTTCCTGTACAGCGTTTGCAAAGCTTGCTCGACCTATTCCACAGAAATCTTCACCAAAAACATGTTTTTTGGAGTGTGTGTGTGGTTCAGTTTCGCACCCACATCCACAAACACATTAATGCACACACCCTGTCCCTCACACACACACACACACACACTTTCACACGCGCCTGTTGTTTACCGCAGTTTCTCTCGTCGAGGCCGTTCGGGCAGTCCTGAATGCCATCGCAGGCTGGCACACACTGGCCATTAAGGGTACATAGAAACTGCCCTGGACATGCTGTAACACAGACACACAGACACACACACACACACACACACACACACACACAGATATACATATATACTAAAAGGTGCACGAATCAACATAGGTGTGAATTTGAGAAAGGAAGTGTGTGTATGTGTGTGTCTGTGTGTGTGTGTGTGTGGGTGCGAGGTGTGTAAGGTGTTCTCACGTTCCGACTGGTTGAAGAGGCTGTAGTGAACCTGGAGGCCCGGGCCAGTGAGAGACACCTCAGACGTCATGGCAACAGTGACTGATGCAGACAGGAGAAAGAGGCGCTCTGCATATGGCTGTAGTCCACGGGTCCCACACAGTCTGCACACACACACACACACACACACACACACACACACACACACACACACACACATACACATGCCGCACACACACATGGAACACATCGATCGATTCACATAC
>JAODXP020000035.1:7660706-7740706 GCA_027497455.2 Sardinella longiceps | reverse complement strand
TGAAAAAATGGAATTTCCCTATGGGATGATTAAAGAACGTTCAAATCTCTGGCTTCTGCAAACTTCAAGTGTTTTTTTTTTTTTTTTTTTTGCAAAAACCACAGATGTGGTGAGCAGAACAAAGATGCTGTCCTTTCGTGGAAAGCCGCAGAATGTCTCCAATCTCGCCGGGGTGCGTGGGTTACCGCTGGCCATAACTGAGTGTGTTCGAGTTCGCAAAAGTCACCTATAGATGGGTTCTTCAGAACTCATCTGAATGTCAGATTTTTTCCAGCATTCGCTCTTAACCGAATCTCGCCGGGGTGCGTGGGTTACCGCTGGCCATAACTGAGTGTGTTTGAGTTCGCAAAAGTCACCTATAGATGGGTTCTTCAGAACTCATCTGAATGTCAGATTTTTTCCAGCATTCGCTCTTAACCGAATGTGAACGTTGTACGTTGTATGTTGTACGTTGTGACGTTTAAAATTGTGTGTCAAGAAATTAACAGTGCAGCAAACAAATGCATGCTGATGGTGTGTGTGTGTGTGTGTGTGTGTGTGTGTGTGTGTGTGTGTGTGTGTGTGTGTGTGTGTGCCAAAGTTAAATATGGCGTTCCGCAAGGCTCAGTACTGGGCCCCTTGCTGTTTTCTCTTTATATGATACCTCTGGGTGTAATCATTAGGAAACATGGTATTACATTTCACTCATATTGAGATGATACCCAATTATATCTCTCAATGAAGCCCAGCAACAACACATCGACAACCACTCTCAATGACTGTCTTGAGGACATCAAAGTTTGGATGTCAAAAAACTTCTTATGCTTGAACTCAGATAAAATTGAAGTTATGATGATTACCTCTAAACAATTGAAAGACGCCTCACTTCACCATCATAACTTACTTAGCAGTCTTACACCCTCACTCAGCTCACAAGTGAAAAATCTTTACCTAAGAAACATCCTTTGAGGATGCTGAAAAGTTAATACATGCATTTGTTACCCTCCAGACTAGACTACTGTAATGCTCTGTTCTCTGGGTGCAGTAATACCTGCATTAAAGACCTACAGCTAATTCAAAATGCAACAGCTAGAACACTCATTAGAACTAAGAAATATGAACATATCTCCATCATCCTTGCATCTCTACAGTCAAAAGCTTAATTGACTTCCTTCTCATGACGTATAAGGCACTTAATGGCTTAGCTCCTGCATATATTACAGATCTACTTGTTCCATACCACCCTGGAAGACCTCTGAGATCTGAAAATGCTGGAATGCTGGTCTCCTTGAAAAAGTGACTATATCTAAAACTACAATTAGGGGAAGAGCTTTTGCCTATAGGGCACCTCTCTTTAAGGAATTCTATTCCTCTCTACATTCGCTATGTGGACACTCTTAATACCTTTAAGTCTAGACTTAAAACCTTCCTCTTTGACATTTCCTATAATTAGGAATGGTGCATGGCATATCACCACTCTCCATGGGCTTTTCTGGGAAGGGTTAGGGCTAGTGCTGCCATTTACTGCACCCTCTTTCTCTCCCTCTCCTCATTCTGAAAGACGATATATGACACACTTATATCATGAATTGATATCCTCCTAGACTGGCCTAATCCTTTTGTTTCTTTTTGTCTCTTCTGCCCCTACGTACTACAATCATCCTGGCTGAGTGATGAACCTCCCATCCGCCCCTGCCTCCCTGCCACCAACCCCTACCCCACTATGGATGCCGACCAACCTCTCTGGAGCCACACACCAGGACCAGCCTCCCTTTCCTCTCAGAGGCCCCACTCAATGAACTCTAATGCCACTCCAATTATTGACTCCATCCCCCGAGTCTTCTACCCTATTGACTGTCCCACAAACTATACATTGTATGCATATTTTTTCTTTTTTCCTTTTTTCTACCATCTAGTAACTCAGACAACACTCAGTACTCATGCTGTTATTCTGTGTAAACCATGGTCAATCTATGCATCAGACTATTGGCCGTACGGATACTTTATTAGGCCCCTGGCAGGTGGACTGAGCCCATGAGGCGGTTTCTTCCTAAAAATTAAGTTTTTCCTTGCCCCTGTTACTCATGGGTGCTCCCCGTACTGTCTGTAAAGCGTCGTGAGACAATGTACTGTATTAGCACTCTACAAATAAATAGAAATTGAAATTGTGTGTGTGTGTGTGTGTGTGTTTGTGTGTGTGTGTCTGTGTGTCTGTGTGTGTGTGTCTGTCTGAGGGCTACTGATGGGGGATGTTGAATTGTCCACAAGGCGGCTGGACTTACGAGGTGATGAGGTGCGGATCGGAGGGCGTGAGCGCGTCATAGACAACCAGGCGGTCGCGGCACTCAGGCAGCAGCCACTCCACACGCAGCTCCAGCTGGGAGCCCGGGGGAGCCTGCAGGTGCCACAGGCAGGACGAGCGCTCTGTGTCGGGGCCACGCAGAGCCACTGGGCCCCTGGGGGCCACCGCCTGGTACCGGTAACAGTCTGAGGAAGAGGAGGAAGAGGAGGAGGAGGGGGGCGGGGGTAGGACATCATGAGGAGATAAGGGGACAAAGGGAGAGAGGGAGGGAGTGAAGAGGGAAACAGGAGAGAAAAGGGGAGAGAGGGAGGGAGGTAGGAGGAAAACAGGAGGAGAGAGAGGAGTAGAAAGGGAGAGAGGGAGGGAGGGAGGAAGGGAGGAGGAGAGGGAAACAGGAGGAAAGACAGACATGGGGAGGAGGAGCAAAGGAGCAGAAAGAAGGGAGGGAGAGAAAACAGCAAGAGGAGGAAAGGAGATAGACAAATTGAGAGATAGATGCTTGCTGTATTTATGCAGAATAGGCATACTGTATATTTTGTTGTTTTTTTACCTTCCCTTTTTCATTTCACATTGGCAGTGCAGCATATGATTTGTTATGCCAATATAGCATACTTGAGTTAATATGAACTGAACTATGAGATAGAGAGACAAAATGAGAGCGAGAGAGAGAGAGAGAGAGGAGGAGAAAGAGGAAACTTAAAAGAGAGGCGATGACAAGAGATAGCGACAATGGAAAGAGAAAGCGAGAAAGAGAGAGAAAGAGAGAGGAGAAGAAAGATGAAACGATTAAAAGAGAGGCGGTGATAAGAGATAGCGACACTGGAAACCTTTCAAATAACAAGAGGAAGGTGAAGAGGTGAAGAGATAGATAGAGTGGGAGAGGTGAGAAGAAGAGAGGAGAGGGGTGGTGGAAAGTGATAAAGGAGTCACAGCAGAAATGGGTTTGTCCCGACAACTAAAGGTGTCAAAAAAGAATATAAGGTGTCAAGCTTGAGCCAAAATTACACAATAGTGGGTAGCTGGTGACTATAGCAATGGGTCAGTAGCTAATGATGAAGGTGAATTACTGACAAAGTTGATTCTTTTTGATTTTTTGAGCCTTTATTGATAATAAAGAATTTGTTGAGTAGCATTAATTTGGTACCCAAGCGAAGAGAGAATGATTAGTTCGTTAGTGAATTGCCAACTCAATAGAATGTTGGATATCATTCTGAAGCATGCTGAACTCAGATTGAGCAAAATCAACTGGAAACTGAATCGATTGAAATGCTCCAAAATGAAGCCAATACAAATGCAAGAATGTAACAAACATACCAAAGGAAGCTTTCAAAAGATCTATAACTTTGGGGTCAGTTTCTGCAAGAAAATAAGGGAATGCAACAAATCATAAAACAACATATACAAAAAGGACAAAAGAAAGCTAAACAACTAAAAACTGAAAATGTAAAGGTAACAAAAATTCCCAATTCCCAAACAGAGCATTGACCTCAATGGGGCAAAAGTGCATTAAAGGAGCAATCCAGTTTAAATCAATCCATAGCCCTGTTGTGCAAACTCACCAAGTGCTGTAGTTAGGAAAAAGACTAGGAAAATTTGATACAACATAGGTCGAGCATTGAACCAGCAACTAACATTAAGTGAATGGGGCATAACAGCTTACTTTCGGTTTCATTTCATTATGCCCCATTCAGTCAGCATTAGTAAACATTTTGTTATTAGTCTAGGTCAAATTTTCTCATTCTTTATCTTTAAGACAGCATTCAAGTACCCGGAACAACAGGGCTATTGACTGATTCACACCAGATTTCTCATTTAAGATGACAACGCTTTAGTTGCACTGGTCAGTCTTGGTCAGAGATTCTGGCATTTTTCCGCCAGGCCTGGCTCTCACCTCTGATGGAGAAGGAGGGCAGGTGGAGCAGGTAGCTGTCGTAGCTGGCTGTGTCCTGGGCCCCTGGGCTCCTGTGGGTGGCCAGGTGCTGCTGCAGTCGACTGCTGACCCGCTGCAGGGTCACTCCGTCAGCGCGGCTCTCAGGGACAGAGAGCGTCAGCCAGAAGTGGGCCACTACACTGCCCTCTCTATGAGACCAGTGGAATGGTCAGCCATTGGTCATTTCTGTGCTCTCTCTCTCTCTCTCTCTCTCTCTCTCTCTCAAGTCAAAGTCAAAGAGTGCTTTATTGGCATGACAAAACAAAATTGGCATTGCCAAAGCAGTAATACAGGACAGTATATAGACAAGCATTAAAATGATACACATTTACATGGTAACATCCTAAAGTTAACAACTGTATACTTAAGATTCTCTCTCTCTCTCTCTCTCTCTCTCTCTCTCTCTCTGACTGGATCTCAATGTCCCCACTAAGCCCTAAACCCTGAACCCTCAAGGACTTAACTAGAATGAGTCTGCCTTGTGATTGGCCAGTTCATGCCAGTCAGGTATTTGAGAGCGTCAGCAGCCAGAAGTGTGCCACCATGCTGCTCTCCCCACATGACTGGTGGTTCTGTGTTCTCCAGTTTTCTGTGTTCTGTTTTCTGTGTTCTCCAGTTCATGCAAGTTAAGTACTCAATGTTGTTTTGAGTTGATTGCAATATCTTTGTGCAGGTAAACATGTGTGTGTGTGTGTGTGTGTGTGTGTGTGTGTGTGTGTGTGTGTGTGTGTGTGTGTGTAAGCTCACCCAAAAGCAAAGACAGTGGTGGAGTTGAAGTAACGTGAAATATCAGTGGCCTTCACAAGCTTTTTCACCTAAGACAGAAACAAAGGCAGTGAGAAATACCCTTTATAAACAACACACACACACACACACACACACACACACACACACACACACACACACACACAGAGAAACAAAGGCAATGAGAAATGCCCTTTATACAACTCTCTTTCTTTCTCTTTCTCACACACACACTCACACACACACACCGCCTGACATATCCGTATGTTTGAGGGATAAAAGTCATGCCAGCACCACAATGGAAACCAATGCCATCTCCACCAAAGCCTCTGCAACTGCCGACTGCTAGGAAAATAAAAAGCATGTGGCAGCAGTTTTTCACATTTTGCCACAGCTTCACTGGAACTGTTGGTGTACCTGCTAGCCACGACGCCTGTCTGTTCACCACCTCTGCTGGCTGACACATTTCAGACACATGCACACATCTCGGCATGGCTTAAAGGAGACATTTTGACATAATCAGGCCTCTATGCAGTGGTTAAAGTGGGATTTGGCAGGAGGGGGAACTCTCATATTTTGTGTATAGAAATCATTGACAGTAAAAGATAGAAATAGAATGGGATGATATTGTTTATTTATCTGAGGTGCCGGTACTGCGTACCCCTGCGTTCCCCCCCACTTTAACCCCTGCCTCTATGCCCCTATGCCAATACCTCAGACCTCTATGCCCCTATGCCAAACTCTGGTCCTGCATTGTCTGGGTAAATAGAACCCTGTTTAGAGCGTTTAAAGGCTAGACCCTCCATGCCCCAAGGGCTGTAGAGATGGTGGCGGTGGTTGGGGATGGGGATTTGGGGGGTGGGGTTGGGTAAGACAGCTACAAACCAATCAGAGCAACTAACAAGCCGATTCTATTATCAATTCAATATTCAAGCCGATGCTAAGCCCTCCCAATGACTCCCTGTCCACATAGAACGTTGTGTCTGAATACAACCAATGTCTGAATACAACCTAGAGCGTTGTGATTGGATAGGCAGCACAGGCACCACTGATATCTGAGCACAACCTATGGCTGATAGCTAGACATACTCGCTGAGCAAATTCAATTTGCTACCGCCTCTGTGCGATCTCTCTCTCACCATGGCCTGCACGGCTTTGGCCTCGGCCTGGAACTCTCGGGTACCACGGGAGGAGAGTGGGAGGGAGAAGTTCCTGTTGAGGAGACGGACGTGAGCCGTGTAGTGTTGCTCCACCCGAGGCTCCAGTACCCACACACTGTATTCTGAGTGAAAGAGTACAGAGAGAGAGAGAGAGAGAGAGAGAGAGAGAGAGAGAGAGTAATGGTTAGTACCCTAATGTGTAATGGTTGGTAGGGGACAGGTGGAAGAGAGAGAGAGAGGGGGGTTGTTTATGTGTTTTGTTATTTGGGCATTGTTAATGCCTTTGGGGATCTGATATCTGTATGCACATGTTGTTGATTAATCATATATCATCTTCCTCTTTTTAAGTCATAAGTGGCTAAATAGATCACTCATGTGATGTCAGACCCCAAACCAGAAGTTAAGAGACACGGCCAGTGGGTGTCTACGGTAATTCCCCTTGTACTATCACCAAAGTACTGTAAGAGGAAATAACTGTTTCAGACTTGATCTTATTCAGATGGGCTTATTTTGCTCAAATTTGGTGATTTTTTGCTTTGCATATGGAAGATTTCAGCAGTCCTGCATCCTGCAGCAATTCAGCAAACCAGCATGCTTTACACTGCAGTATTGCTGCAGTAAATGCAATACTCTGTATGTGTGTGTGTGTGTGTGTGTGTGTGTGTGTGTGTGTGTGTGTGTGTGTGTGTGTGTGTGTGTGCATCTGATTGCATGTGAGAGATAGAGCCAGGCCTATGTTCCCAATAGGATTGCCTTACCCAGAAAGTACCACGCCAACAGAGCAGCCCCAGCAAGAAGCAGGAGAATGATGAGGAGGATGACTGCCACCACCCATTTGGGAATACTTTTTTTTGAATGTGGAGGTTTCGGTGTAGCTTGATTTGGTCTCACCTGGAAAAGACGGACTGTTGCTACAAGTGCTACTTGCTGTTACAGTGCTTTTTGACGAAGCAGTGAAACAACTCACTTATCACTTCTCCTAAACGTACTAGAAGGGCTTATTCATGTTTTTTTTTCTTCTTGCCATATCAGAATATTACACTAAGTGTGGAAATGTTACAAGTTGTTAAAGTTGTTACAGCTAGAATATGCAGAAAGGCGCGCAGTAGCCTGATAGTGTTACGTACGTGATTGCCGTCATTGGGACTGAGATGTGAGCTGTTCTGTGGTCCGGTTCTTGAGCCATTGTTAGGTTCCATAACTTTTTCAAACCCGTTGTTCCAGAGATGACATTTTGGTCAAATTGAATCCCCTTCACAACCACATAATTAATATTTTTAGCTTACGAATATCCAAATGCTGTTGACATGGTCGACATATGAAAGGACTGCACGACGGAGAAAAAATGTTGGCTATATTTGAAGATCCAAAGGTCGTTTTCAATCAATGATTTCTGCTCCAAAACAGCCTGTCCAGACTAGCCAGGCTAGTGATAATTACTAGGATAAAGCCCTGCCTATAACCATATTAATGAAACTAATGTGAGTCCAACATTACGTAGGCCAAACGTTAAGTCCAACATTACGTATCCTAACATCTATTTCCCATTTTCAGTTCTGTCACTGGCAACAGCTTCTTGCATCCTTTAGGGACAAACCAGGTGATGGCGGTAACCAACGCCTAGCAACAACACCAAAAAAAACCTGTGCACCTGTGACAGCACGTGTTCATTCAAAGGGCACATATGAATTAAAGACAAAATCTGATATTATCAAATTATAGCCTGAGTAAAGAAAAAGCTAAGTTGGTCTCCTTGTGTTACTAGGCTATCCATAGGTTTATACCAAACTCAGGTTTACCTAAGTAAAAATCTGTCCTATCAAAAGAAAAAAGAAATAGACTGTTTCATAAAAATAAAACCTTTATTATGACAAACGTACATTCAGCCGGTGGATTGTAGCAAATCTTGCATGCGTTAGCCTGATTGCCATCAACTTTCATGCATAGTCACACACACACACACACACACACACCTCCTTCCCCTCCCTGCCAAAACAGGAGCAACTCTGTTGTACTCTGTAATTCCTCACATGAATAAAGTTTTGACAGCCGCCAACATAATATTATTCAGAAGGAGTTCAGAATGCATGATGTAATAATTTTCAACGGATTCATCTCATCTACGCACATATAAAAAAATAATAACCTTTCAAAGATTGATACTGTACAATGATACATAAATTATGCCCGGAATGGCAAGTAATCGTCACTAGAGGGTTCCAGTTCTCCATACAGTCCATCAAGAGAGTCCTCTGGTTGCGTCAGTGCTTTGGGAGAACTGCAGTGGTCAGGTCCCTGGAAGGGCACAGAACAGTGAAGAGGAGAGAGAGGCGGGAGGGGATCTTTCTTTTTGAATAACGACCACTCAATGTTGTCCCAGAGCTTTGGCCCCCGATCTTTGTGGCCTCTAAAAGTGTTCCCCTGGTGGGCTAAAGGCTCTGTCTCATCTGGTTCGCAGCTGCTCTCTTCCTCCCTAACCTCTAGCGACTCCTCGTGGCTTTCCTCTTCTTCTTCCTCCTCCTCCTCCATGCTTCCCCCGGAGAACCCCGAGTCGGGGCTTTGTGCTCCGGTTCTAAGACGCGTCAGGTCCTTGTAGGAAAGGCAGGGCTGGATGGTCCCCAGGCTGCCACTACTAAGGCCACTGCTGCTGCTGTTGCCTCTAGTCACACCTGCAATGCTGTCCACCTTGTTCAGGTTGGCATCCACAGCTGATCCCTGAACAGCCAGCATGTGATCGTAAGGGGAGAACTCCTGACAGGCCTGCAGAGGTCCTGAGGGAGGAGGTGGCGGGCACTTGACGCTCTCATCAGACCCGTAGAAGTAGCGGTTGTTGCTGAAACTGCTGCACACCTGCGCTTTGAGGACCTCCACAGGAGATATCTGCTCAAATGGCTGCTCAGCACTTAATACATCTACTGCCATGAAGGAGCCCAGCCAGGTCTGTGTGAGAGGGAAATAGAAAACATATGAACTCAAAAGGCTCAGCAAACAGTCTCATTCTCTGTGGATTAAATAAAGCCCGGTCTCATCTCCATAATTTAGTCATATTCTCTAATGACTAAAGACACCACTGCCACCAAAGAGGCAAGGAACACTGAACTGTACTTGCAATTAAAGACTGTATAAAATCCAGCAAAATTTTTTCTTGTGCTCTGTGGTGTTCAATGGAACATGAATCTGACTACTAGCTGAGTAGTTCCGCACATGGTCTCAGGGCCACTACCCAGAACTCACCTTAAAGTTCCCTTCATGGACAGAATGAAGACCATCAAAGTACTTTGAGGGGTTGGGTATCAACAAAGACTTCATGCGAGAACTGTGAACAAACAAACAAACAAACAAACAAACAAACACACACCAAGACAAGAAAAAGAGTTGAAGAGTTTTCTCAAGCATATTTTTGATATTTCTCCGTTTTAAAGCCTTCCTTCTCCACCACACCACAGTCAACCACACCCAGCAGCCTTGATATTTACTACTCACCCCATAAACATGAGTGCCACCAGAAAGACTAGAACAGCCACAGCACCAAACACAGCCCACCAGATCAACCACGACTCCATGGCCTCCTGTGGGTCCACTGTGGGTTTGGTTTCATTAGCTGAAACCAAATACATTTACATTTATGTTTTAGCTAATATATATATCAGATAATAATAATAATAAATATAGCTTATTATTATTATTATTATTATTATTATCATCATCATCATCATCTGGTACTTGATCGCATGCTTACTCTCATGGCATGGGCAGACACTTTTATCCAAATTAATTTACAAAAGGACACAACTAAGACACAACTAAGCACAAGTAAATACCCAGGAGTGCAAATTGCTAATATGAAATTGTGTGATTCTGTAAATCAGTGCATTCAGGCAGTTATAGAATGATAAAACAGGAGTCCACTCAAATGAGGGCAGACATTCAGTCAGGCTTCTTTCTCAGTACCCTTGTGTCAATGCTAAATGTAGGCTACTGCTGTCACTTCGAAAGGTATTGTGTAGATAATGGAACAAACAGGATGGGAAAAACACCATCCAATAATTTTAAGCGTCCCATCGAAATGTTGGAATGATGATATGTCTATCAAGTTCAACTGCCACTTGGCCCTCCCACTTTGTGAGTAAATCTGAAGAAACGTATTTTAAAATTCAGCTTGTGCAAATGTTTTTTTAGGATCTTGTATCCTATCTTGTATCCCTACCTGGAGTTTTCCAGGATTCAACGGGGCTCCAGTCACTCCATTTGCTCAGCTTTTGATTGGTACTTATGACTCGCACCCGAGTCCAATAGCGCTGGCCTTCTTTCAGATCCTGCTGCAGTAAATAGCTGGTGCCACGGCAACAGACTTTGATGGTGTTACCTTCCTGAAATCAGTGAAGAAGGAGCACGACCATTAGCCGTTAGCCATTAGTGCATCACAGAGAATGCTTTTCATACTGCCTAGTTGCCCTCGACTGTTTTATTGTTAATGATCAACTCTACTCAATAAAAAAAAAAACAAGAACAAAGGATCCAAGGTACTCTTCATTCATGGAAAAATATAAAAAGCCTTTATTCAAATGGCTGATTTCATGTACAAAAGATAAATACAACAAGTGCTCATCTTCTTTTTATCTTTTCTACATAAAAAAAGCCATGTGAATAAAGGCATTTCATATTTTTCCATATGAAGAGTCCCTTGGATCCTTTCTTCTTTTTTCAAACTTCCTTTTTGTAATCCCAAAAATGAAAGAGCACCTTCAATATACTTTTTTCATGAATTCCTGGGTCTTTTTTCCCCGCATCAACTCAATTTAACTTCATTTCCTCACCTCCCAGGTCTGTTTATCATGTCTGTACTGAAGTTGAAACTCGTAGTCTATGTTTCCTACAGGGTGACTGAAGCTCCAGGAGATGGTGGTGTTCACTATTGTCAGCTTTTCCGGAGGTAGTAGTTTCACTACTGAATCTAAAGCAGGTTGAAGAACACAACAATTAGCTGCACTGCTGTTGTTACCATTGTGTTAATCATGTGTTAGGTAGATACATTATATTACTGTATTATTTTTATAGTTTTGGTTTAAGTGATAAGCTATATTTATTATGATTATGATGATGATGATGATTATTATGACTATTATGATTCTTATTATTATTATTATTATCATCATCTGGTACTTGATCGCATGCTTACTCTCATGACATGGGCGGAAGGATAGATTTGCAGCAGGCTTTGGGTAGTTCTCACAGGAAGCCTCCAGGTTATACTCATAATATTCAGGAAAATAATCCTGAAGAAGACAGGAAAGATATTTTTTTAAATGTGTCTTTGTGCACATATGTACTGTATAGAGGATGTACAGTATAGTACAGTATGTATTTATTATATTGTACCAACTTACCCTATGCTTAAATGTAACATGTAGGACACATTTCCAAACTTTATCATCCTGCTTTATAAGGTCACACTCTGCATCAGGTCTGTATTTTTTACTGCAACACACAAACGCACACACATACAGTACACACACACACACACACACACACACACACACACACAGAGAGAGAGAGAGAGAGAGAGAGAGAGAGAGAGAGAGAGAGAGAAAATGCAGTTAAGAAATGTTGCATTCACGTGGTGTACAGTACATATACTAACACCTGTGAAAAATGATATTGATGATCATGTATAATGTATAGTATAGAGGGCAGTGCTATGCATAGAGGGCAGTACTGGCTACCTGGATTTGAATTTCCATTCAACGAGAGCAGTGATATTGCATTTGCTGTGGGGATCCACAGGCTCACCAGTCCCCTGCAGAACACCATCCCACTCACAAGTGATGCTTTTCCCCAAATCACTGGAACACTGCAAACCTGGGGAGAGAACATTCTGGTATCAGACACCAGTTCCAGTGCAGCCAAAAATGTTGTGTGTCACATGCTTCTCTGTTGCCTGTGATTTAAAGCGTGAAATAGAATCCGTAGAGAACACTATTCCTCTTGTCATCTCTCCTGCTTCATGGCGGTGTTTACCTTTTTGGGCGTGACCAGAGCATAGTGATGACATCAGTAAAAGGAAGAACAGAGGTGTCCTCATCTTGTTTTGACCTCTCTCATTCCCTACAAGATAGACACAGCAACCTGGAGATTGAGTGACAAAAGAAGTATGGTTACCAGTACATACATTTTTGCAACATATCTGCAACATAATGAAGTATGACAGCTAGTGTTAACATAGAATAATGGGTGAATCTCCAGCAATTATTCACTGGAGAGCCATTCACCTTTTTAACCTACGTCATTATGAGGCACTAGAACGAGGCTTGGGTGGTAAAACCTGTGTGTGTATTGGGTGTGAGTAAAAAGTATTATCCGTGGGTAAAACTTTCCCAGAAGTAGCTTCTGGGGATGGGATGCCCCTTATCTGCCCAACTTTCCACCTGACCAACAGTAAGAGAGGGGACCAGCAGTAGATTTTCTGTCCAGCATCTGTGAGAAATTACTGACGTTCAGTCGGCACTTCTTTCTTTACCATCCGAGCCTCGTTTTCGTTTGGAATGGCGGCCAGATGAAAAAGGTGAATTGGGCTTCTCTTTATTGTATGTCAGAGACAAGAATGAACACTTGGGGGCGCTGTGGTGCTGTACACTAATCAGGCAGCTGCTCTGACACAGGGACTCAGATCTGAGTCTGACCTGATGGGTGATTACCCAAACCCAACTCCTCTCTCTCCCCCCCCCTTACTTCCTGTCCTATCACATGACATCCAAAAAAAATCCATTAAAGTTAAAGTTTCTGATAAGATAAAGATGGCTGATTGATTGATTGACTGATTGGCTGAAATGGAACTTTGAGTCCCTTTGAGGGATAAATGCTAAGATGTTATTTTGCATTCACTATAGGAGTGTTGTGTATTGTGCGGATAATGTGTGGATAATTACACCAAGTGATCACAACAGCGAGAGCAAAAGCTGAGAGAGGCAAAAGTAAGGAGCCGATAGTGTTAGGCTGCGGCATACGGACACCCACAAAGGTGAAACCAAGAGCTGATGAGATAACGGAAGTAAGATCAGAAGAAAAATAACCTCAGATTGCAAGCATTTCATGTCCTTTAAAATGTCAATACTCTTAATAAAAACATGCCATTTGCACTTGAATTATCAAATTCACTGATTAATTATCTATCAATAGAAAGCTACAAATATTATAAATATTAACCTAATGAAATTTAGAGGATATTTAATCTTTAATCTACAATAAATCAGGTTTTAAAGGTCTGGTTTAGGTGTTCATGTCTAGAACAGCTACATTTTAATACTGTAGACAGTATATGTCTATCTTATGCATCGTCTTACATTATATCATACAGGAATAGTTATTTTCTATACATTTTAACAAGTCTTATTCAGATGAGATAAAAACATAATTTGGGATACCATGTCCACTTTTATCCTTTTGCCATGTTTCTGTCACATGACTTTGCATGATATAGTGGCAGACTTGGCTAAATTCACACTGTACTTTCATTCTGATTCATGACGCGTGTCAGACAGTCGGGAGGGTAACTAAACACTGGAATGTCTCAAATATGATGTCATCGACTCACATTGTCCCTCTCATGATAACCGTCATCATGAACAGATCTTACGCAAGTCTCTATTTTGGGAACTTTGTTTGTCATAATGACATAGCATGCCTCGAATGTTACACAAAATTTTCATGCACAGTAAAATTCTTCTGCGTTTGTTACTCGAGGAGTGGTGTGCACACTCACCTGGCTCATAGACTATGGAGCACAGACAAAACCAATGCAAAGGTGAGTGAGATGATGCACTAAATATATCAACATGAAAGTACTGTACATGCTGTAAGCAGTAGTTTACTGTCTGCATGTCTGATGGAGAAACTGTTTGTAGCAGATTAACCATATATCATAAACCACATTATCACCAGACAAGCAAAATGCATGAGGTGACAAATCAAAGCAGTCCCACATCACCAAATCAGATGCAAATGTATCACCAAAATGGCTTTGAGGATGTGGAATGCATCCTTTCTGAAGAAAGGGTGATTTCTTTGCATGCAGAAAAAAAAAACGTGCATCATTCTCATGTGCAGAGGCGAATCAAACCTTTATGGCATGCTGAGTAAATTCTCACAGGAGAGGTGGTGGATAGCTAGTTACCTTAATGAGTCCCTCTCTCCTTCTCTCCTGTCCTCCCTCTTTCTTTCTTTCTGTCTGTCAGTCTTTTATGCTATTCTTCAGTCCTTGCCTGGTTGTCTGGCATTAGCCGACCCCATGCAATGACCATCGGTGACAATCAAAAGCCAGTGAAGTTAGAAAACCACTGACAAGGGAAAGAACATCACTCTCTTCCTTTGGCCCTCCCTCTCACCTGTGTGTGTGTGTGTGTGTGTGTGTGTGTGTGTGTGTGTGTGCGTGTGTGTGTGCGTGCATGTCTAATTGTGTGTGTTTGTGTCTGTCTAATTGTGTGTGTACTGTGTGTGTGTATGTGTCTTATAGTGTGTGTGTGTGTGTGTGTGTGTGTGTATCTTATCGTGTGCGTGCGTGCATGTGTGTGTGTGCGTGCATGTGTATGTGTGTGTGTGTCTAATTGTGTGTGTGTGTGTCTAATTGTGTGTGTGTTTGGCTTTTTTTCTCTCCTGTTCCCCACGCCCACAGCCAAGCATGTTTTTGCAGACTGACACAGAGAAGCACAGAGATGCTGCCCACACCACGTCCTGTTTTGCTCCCTTCCAAGGGTCTCTCTATCTATCTGTCTCTATTAGCAGCTGGAGGAGCTACTGTAGCAGCTAGCAGCCCTGACTATCAGCCCACACGCCACATGATTTGTCAACATCCACATACTGTAGCACACATCTCTGATGCATCAGAATGCATCATGTGTGCTTCAAATCAATTAATCAAATTAATTAAATAATTAATTAATTAATTAATCAAGTTAATTATTTAATCAAAGTCATTTAAAATGATTAAATGCAGAGCATAACAGGTGTACAGTAACTGTACACATCTCTACTGCAGAGGGTGGTGTTACATCAAAAATTAAAAAAAAAAAAAAAATGATTGGCCAGCCTAAGTGAACATGTAGGGTAAGTGGTGCATACCGAGGGGAGTGAACATGGCTGTTATGTGGTTTGAGCGGAAGCCAGCATGGTGTTGTGAACGTTACCGTTGTGAATGAAAGTTGAGAACTGATAAAGGGTTAAACGCTGTCAGATGAGAGGAGAGAAGCGCACACGTTCTTTTAAAAGGTCAGTGTGGTTTCAGTGTAGGGGAAATGGGAGCACTTTCAGGTGCAAGCGATTCAGCACGCTCTTTTTTTAAAAAAAAAAAAAATTCTGTGGGGTGCGTGATGGAAAATTGAGAGCTTGGTTTGTGGTGGTGGGGTGGGGGGGAGTGTACGTGGGGGCTGGTCGGGGGTAGTTGGGTTGGGTTTATAGGTTGTGGTTTGTTCCAGAAACACTTTTCTGATAAAACCTTTTCAGTCTGTAGTACCATGGCTTAAGGATTTACATGAGACAGACATATTATATCTCACTCACTGTACATTCATTCGAAACGAATACAAAAATGGTCAGTGTGGCTGACAATTTACTGGACGCACATCATTTTCAAAAGTCCGTCTTGCACCAGTCCTTTCTTATTTGCACACAAAAACAAAATAAAGTGGGCTTTCCCGTAAGTTAGGGATTTTTTCAACTTCTCCGTTTTCTTTTGAGTGAGCCAACTTCTCACATGTAGAAGAGAAAGCGGAGTTAAAGTAAGTCAACTCATCTCAAGTTGGACTGATGACAGAAAAAGTGTGTTGATTTTCCCACATCTAAGCAAACTGCCTACAGAACATCAAGTTCCCACAAACCATTATGAAAACCTACCAAACTATTAGGTATGGTTAAGATGGTGGCAAATAGCCTGAAGGTTGAATAGTCTGCAACCTGTACAATCTTGCAGCAGCAGCTGCAACTGCACCTTGAACCTTGCGGTCCCTGATCAAATAATAATATTTAGGCAAACTTTGCAAGACATTTTGGTCTGTAAATGTCTACTAACTTATCCACTTTAGGGAACAATAAACTGAAGCGCTTTACTCATATCCTCGTTGGGTATACTCATTTCAGTTCAACTGTTTGACATTTCAGCTAGTTTCATGCTGAATCACCAAAGAAAGTTCAGTGTCTTGCAATATAATACAGGAATGGTTGTTGTATAAATATAGTACCGCAGTTAACATACTGTTGATTTGAATAACCCATAGAACAATATAGAGGTCAGAAATGATTTTGTATGCACAAGATCACATCACACACACACACACACACACACACACACACACACACACACACACACACACACAGAGAGAGAGAGAGAGAGAGAGAGAGAGAGAGAGAGAGAGAGACACACACACACACACACACACACACACACACACACACACACACACACAACACGCACACACACACACACGCACACACAGTGTATTGAGTATGCAGTGACTAATTATACTATTATCAATCTACAATTATATGTTAATTGTATATGATTAATTATTAATCATATAAATATAATTCATTGGTAACTGCATATGGATATAATAATGAATGGTATTATGTTTCAAGATGTGACAAGATAGGAAACGCAAAGGATGTGTGTGTGTGTGTGTGTGTGTGTGTGTGTGTGTGTGTGTGTGTGTGTGTGTGTGTGTGTGTGTGTGTGTGTGCTTTCCCAGTACTGGCAGTAGTTTCCGATAACAGACTCAAAACTCTGACCACAGTGACACCATCAACTTCAGTCCTGTCAAACCTCACGCCAGAATGGTAAAGGTAACTCCACACACACACACACACACACACACACACACACACACACACACACACACACTCACACACACACCACTACACACACACACACACACACACACACACACACACACAGGTTGAGCCATAGAGAGATAAAGGCTCTTACACTATCTCTTACAAAATCTACCCACTGACATACATATTTCAGAGTAAAGTACGTAAATAACAACTCACCACATGTAACAGTTGTCACTGGTGTTCAGATACTCCATGACTCCACATAGATCTGTCATAAAAAGGCACATAGCTTGTCAGCCAATCATATACAGGAAATACAGGAAAGGAGTTAATAGGCCAACCAAAACATACACGGCTGCTGACAGGAAGTGAGCTCTGCTGAGAACTGTGACTAATAAAGGTTACTGGGGGGAAAAGGTGTTCTGTAAATGTTCTGTAAATGTTCTGAATCTGTTCTGATGCTCCATTATATGTCCTCCATTCAGTGTTTTAAACATAACATACAGTATGAGAAAGGTAGACCCCACTTTGGGCTGATGTGGTACAGAACACAACACTGTATTAACATGGTAGTGGTATGATATAATACACATGGTAGTGGTATGTTAATGAGCAATGAATCACTATAATAAAGGGATGGTGACCTTATCTGATGATGTCATCATAATGATCGTCTTCTTCTTCGTCATCATCATCATCATCATCATCATAAATATCACCATCATCATCATCATAAATATCACCATCATCATCATCATCATCTAATTCTTCCTCCTTTTCCTTTTTTGTCATTACTATAAACACATCTCATATCTACTTGTCTATACAACTACTCAGTAGACTTAATGTGTAGTAAAATAGTACAGTATTCAAATCTCTGTGTTAGATTTCATTTAGATTTCTCCTGGACTAGAGAAGAGGAAAAGACTTACCCATTCATGTTGAGTTGAGCTCAATGTCAGCCGCCCTTATTGCACTTTGAATGAATCAGATAGAACCGCCGGTGGCATTTTCTCAGGTTAAACGTCTGTCGCTCCTCTTGAAAGCTATTGTGGTAAGTGAAACCGAGAGAGAGAGAGAGAGAGAGAGAGAGAGAGAGAGAGAGAGAGAGAGAGAGAGAGAGACAGAGCGAGAGGCAGGAATCGTGACGTCGAGCCACCCACTCTTTCACTTCTCCCCTGGCATGAATTTCCCCTTCTCTTAAATGCTTCATCAGTTCTCGTCTGTCTATCAGTGGAGCGTTACTCGTAAAGAGGATGCTGTGTGTTATCATCATAGTTATCATGAGAGACTCTGTGTTTGTCACAGTAGAGTAGTTGGTCCAACCCATTCACTAGAACACCGCTAACACCATCATTTAACGCCACACCTATTCACATTATATACACATTTTATTTAAAATGGAAAGTCCTGGTGCAATAGACTTTATACTAACAGAATGATCTTCCTGAACATTTAAATAACTAAAGGATTCAATAGGTTAATGTGGAAAATGTTAAAAACAACAATCTGGGTCTGTAAAAAAAAGAGATAAAAATAGAGTTATAGGTACTACTGAATCATAGTTCAGTCTATATCCTGTATAATCTGGCTGACAATCAGGCTGTCAAAACCAATTTTCCCCCAAATCATGCCTTTTATCTGGTGGCTGACAGGAGACTATCGTCAGCAGTGCAGGCTCCAACCACAGACACCAACTCCACAACACACAAACTCACAGGGTTTTTTTTCCCCCCTCGTGAGTCTTTTTCTACCAGAGTCTCCAAACAAACCACATCCCCTGTAGGGTTCACACACTAGATACACTGGATCTACTAGGTAACTTAAACATACTGACAACTTTTTTTTTGACCTCATGGTATCTGAGATTGGACCTTACACACACACACATTGTATACCTGACCACTACTACTTGACAATAACAAGGTTGTGATAATTGAGTTTTACTTAAAAAAAAAAAAAAAAAAAAAAATTGTGAAGTTGCTCCCCCTTCTGGACAACAGAAGGCAGTGCTTCAGAATTCTAAAACTCAAGAGTATGAATCAAACAATAAGACCACTTAATTTGAGGTCACATGTACACATTGAAGGTGACCTATAAATGTCTCCAGACTTCTGGTGCCCAGAGGCAGGATACATGGTTGTCCCTCAAATCCCTCTTCACACACCCTCCGGATACTAGCAATCAGAGCAGAATCACGCGAGCCAGTCTCACTTCTCTGTGTGGTCTTGTAAAACTGTATGACCTATGGGACAAAGAACTCTGCAATGTTAAATCAGACTACAGGTGTCTGCCACTGAGTATACTCCTCTATCTGGAGAGTGTTGGTGTGTTGTGCAGTGAGTGGGTGATGGTCAGGCATGGACCGGCCATAGGGGCATACAGGCCATTCTTTAGTCCCAGTCCAGCCCTGGTGATGGTCATACAGATAGCAATCTGTTCACGCTGCTCTTTTTTGCTTTCCTGCCATTCTTGATCTGAGTGAAAAGTAATTTGCACTTACCCTCTCAAGGCTCTGGGTATCCCACGGAATCCACCACTTGGAATTCTTGAGTGTCCTCATGTTTTCACGCATGGCCAGTTCACAGTGGCTTGAAACTCAATGGACATGAGTTAAAGATTAAATCAAATGTTATCAGAGATTGAACAGAAAAAAAATAAAATAGTAGAAAGCAACATACACCAAAGTCTGTTTGCCAAGGTAGTACATCTTCTCTGCCCTCTAGTGTCAAAAGACAAAAATCCAGGCAGACTGATTTATGAAAATAAAATGTTTTTAATTATCTAAATTAAATAGGCAGCCGTACTTTGTACATTCGTTTATCCCACCAGGGGAAATTAGGTTGAAGCCAGGCATTTAAAAGAAGAACACAACAAGAATAAATAATTTACACAAATGCCAACATGAAAACCTATAGATAGACAGGGCCACCTTATAATAGACCAAGACACAAAAACACCTCAGTGCAAGATACAACATGGTGATGTTAGGAAGGCATGAAGGTCAAAAAAGATTTTATCAACATCATTTAAGCTTATTTAGAAAGCAAACAGCAGTGCAGACAAAGGACATTTGATATCCTTTGATCCTGTATGGACCTGTAAGGACCCTATCTTCTCCCTGAAGTCTTTATATGAAAAGGTAGTGCTGGCAAACAATTAAAAAAAATCTGATTAGTACCAAAACTTTGCCAAGTAAGTTCTTGAACAAGATCCACAATAGCTTAATCCATGTCAATACGAAAAAGGTCATGCGTGAGAGATTTGACCGTTACATTCTTAGAAAGAGAGTTTTGGACAATGTTAGTCCCCTTGATGCATTTTTACTTCACCCTCCACTGTTGTTGGACATTCAGGAGCTAATTCTAGCCTTGACATAATATCCTAACTATTTTATAGCTGAGATTGAGCATAATGCATGTAATGAGAACTGAACCATAATCAGGATTAATCTAAGTTTAGATATTATTAGGAATTGTTTTAAGTACATTCACAAAAATCCCCCACACCACAGAGCCAAACAACGTCAGAAAACACGATACAAAGTACCAACTACGCACAAACATTCCTCACAAGCAAGCAAAGTCTAGGAGTACTTACTGCCTACAGTGCATCCCTAACAAATATGCATAGCAATAACGTGGATCAGAGTGTGTGAGACTAGGTGGAAGCATAAACCAGGGAAAGCGCTAGCTTACCTGGTACTCAGCCAACTCAAGCTACAGTATAACCTCCACGGCCAACCAGCTTTAACTATAGCAAAAATAAAAGAATGTAAGACAAACGTTTATGCCTGAAATGGCAAGTAATCGTCACTAGAAGGTTCCAGTTCTCCATACAGTCCATCAAGAGAGTCCTCTGGTTGTGTCAGTGCTTTGGGAGAACTGCAGTGGTCAGGTACCTGGAAGGGCACAGAACAGTGAAGAGGAGAGAGAGGCGGGAGGGGATCCTTCTCCTTGAATAACGACCACTCAATGTTGAGAGGTGCACGCAATGGTCCCAGATCTTTGTGATCTCTAAAAGTGTTCCCCTGGTGGGCTGAAGGCTCTCTCTCATCTGGCTTAGTGCTGCTCTCTTCCTCCCTAGTCTTCAGAGACTCCTCGTGCCTCTTTTCCACCTCCTCCTTCTCTTCCTCCTCCATGCTCCCCACAGAGAAGCCTGAATCTGGGCTCAGTATCTCAGTCCTCTGATAATTCAAGATGTAAGAAGGGCACAGCTGAAGGGTCCCCAGGCTGCCACTACTGCCATTGCTTCCACTCACACCTGCAATGCTGTCCACCTTGTTCAGGTTGGCATCCACAGCTGATCCCTGAACAGCCAGCATGTGATCGTAAGGGGAGAACTCCTGACAGGGCTCCAGAGGTCCCGAGGGAGGAGGTGGCGGGTACGTCACGCTCTCCTCAGACATGTAGAAGTAGCGCTTGTTGATGAAGCTGCTGCACACCTGAGCTTCCACAACTTCCACAGGAGAGATGTACTCAGACTGCTGCTCAGCACTTAAGACATCTACTGCCATGAAGGAGCCCAACCAGGACTGCAAGAGAGGGAAACAGAAAAAATGATATATATTATATATATGGGCAATTCCACGAAAAAGTAAACCTCACCTTAAAACTTCAAGTCTCACCTACATGGACATACAAATTATTTCAGAAAACTTCCAATACAAAAAAGTATTGTCTCTATGTAAATATTCAACTGAGCAAGTTTCGAAAGGATATCTGTTTGTTAAAATTTTTACCCTATTCAGCTATAATGTAAGTCTATGAAGGGACTTATAATGGGCATAAGTGGGTGATAACACACACAAAGCTGCAATACTATCAGTTATTTTTCATTGTTATATTACTATTTCTCTTGTTACAGGTTAAAATCCACCGTTAACAATTGTTTTGTATCGTTTTGGAGGGTTTTTCCAGACGTCACATCCATAACGTCACATCCATAACGCCATTTCTCCCAATGAAAACCAACTTTTTTACATTTACATTTGGAATCAAGTCTTTCTCTGTCTTTACTGAGGTGTCCTGTTTGGTATGAATGTAGTAATATTTACATTTCTCTAGAAATTTCACACACTTCACAGCAAAAACTACGCTCTCTCAAAAGTTTGTCCGTTTTTCGTCACGTCCATAACGCAAATTGAAAGGCTCATATTCTTAGGATGCAAATCATGATATTAATTTTTTCTGTTTGCCACTACCCAGAACTCACCTTAAAGTTCCCTTTATGGACAGAATGAAGGCCGTCAAAGTACTTTGAGGGGTCAGGTATCAACAAAGACCTCATGCGAGAACTGTGAACAGACACCAAGAAAAATGTTGAAGAGAGAGGGAGAGTTGAGGAGTCCTCTCAATAAACTTCTCTCAACAAAAGTTCTCTCCTCCTTGATTGAGTCAACTGCACCCAGCAGCCATGATATTTACTACTCACCCCATAACCATGAGTGCCACCAGAAAGACCAGAACAGCCACAGCACCAAACACAGCCCACCAGATCAACCACGACTCCATGGCCTCCACATTCTGAATCTCTATGTCCACTGTGGGTTTGGTTTCATCAGCTGAAACAAAATACATTTCATCATCATCATCATCATCATCATCATCATCCATTGTTTATTCTGGAAAAAATGGCTGAGCATCAAGCACTTTTACAGCATTGCCCTAATTTTACAATCAAAAAAGATGCAAGCACACAAAAGTACAAAAGGGAAAACAAAAAGTAGATAAAGAAGGGGAAAATACTTATAAGAATAAAAATAAAATGAAAAATAAAAATCAATTAAAAAACAAGAAGACTTATGTACAGTACAGGATTCATATCAACAATTAAAGCTTTACATTTGTCTGCAGACAAAATTTGGTTCAATTGACATTAGTGCTGGCAAAATTAATGCTATACATGTAACTCAAGTGATTAATCCCAAAAAATTAACTACATTTATGCATTTAGCACAGACATCCCATTAGCCTTCTCTCTCACTGTCATAGTATTATGCTAATAAAAAGCTGCTGTGTCGCTTTGAAAGGTGTACATTGTGTCTGTCTAAAGGCCTCCACAAACCGGTTCCTGCAGCATTGCTGAGCATTTTTTAAATTGATTATTTCGTAACAAACCTAGTACAGTAGCCTGTGGAATCAACAATGGATGTCAATGGATGGCACCGACCAAATAGACTTCAATCGTAATTCACAATCGATGGCGGCAGAGTTGGGCGCTAGTGTGTGGGGTTGCATTGAAAACAATGGAATAGAATGTTGGAAGTGGAATGCAGAGCACGGAGCCGGTGTGTGGATGGCTTAATTCTTGCCCACTTACTTGTTACTTACTGGTATGCTGCGATGCAATATGAGCCAATATGATGCTATAAAAGCAGGCCTATGACACAGCATGATTCTTCATCACTCGTGTTCACACAAATGAGATCATACACAAACAGCATGTCGGACAGACGCACATTTAAAACCATTTGATACCTGGAGTTTCCCAGGATGCAACAGGGCTCCAGTCACTCCACATCCACTTCACATTCTTTTTATTGACTCTGACTCTGACCCGGGTCCAGTAGCGTTGGCCTTTCTTCAGGTCCTCCTGCAGCAAATAGCTCCTGCTGGAACCGACTGGAATACTCTTAGTTTGCTGCCATCAGTAAAAGAACACAATCAATACCAGGGGTTTAGTTTGAGTCCCACCTCACTTAATTGGATCAAGAATTTATGTCTTTCATTTCTCCCTATGTAAATATTAGGCCCTACATATTTATTTATATATGCCAGGGGTCGGCAACCTTTTTGCCATGCTGTGCCATTTAGAAATTTTCATATTAGTTAGCGTGCCAGTCGGTGTCGTTAACTATGTGAAATTAAAAACTGGCGACAGATTTAGATGGATATGGACATTTAATGCATTTAGCAAATGTAATTGCACTGTTTTATCCTCACAGACTTTAAGGATTTAGAACACCCATGTTCCCCTCTCCCTCTCTTCACCATATGTGTACCACCACTGAAAAAATCCCCACTACACCTTAAACCAGTACCGCACTACAGGGACTGCTCTTCATACTGGTTCATCCTTGAAATATTTATTGCAACTAAACTCAATTTCACTTCAGTGTCTCACCTCCCATGTCTGTCGATCACGTCTGTACTGAAGTTCAAACTCATGGTCTAGTCTTGGTGCAGGGTGACTGAAGCTCCAGGAGATGGTGCTGTTCACTATGGTCGGCTTTCCCGGAGTGTAAAGTTTCACCACTAAAGCCAAAATAGGTTGAAAAACAAAAGTATTAGATGCATTGCTGTTGTTGTCATTGTGTTAATCATGTGTTAGGTAGATACATTGTATCTGGTACTTGATCGCATGCTTACTCTCATGATATGGTCTGAAGTATAGACGTGCAGCAGGCTTTGGGTAGTACTCACAGGAGGCCTCCAGAGTATAGTTATGTTCTGAGCTGAAATATCTCTGAACAGGAAAGGATTTTATTTTATTTATTTATCTATCTATATTAGTGCTGGCAAAATGTAACTGATTAATCACGTGATTAATCCAAAAAATTTAACTCAGATTAAAAAGAATTAACTCAGATTAATCCTGATGGATATGGTTCCACTTTCATGGCATATATTATGTTCAATTTCAGATAGAAAATGGATCCGTTATCAAGTCAAACTATACAAAGATTATGGCTTAGATTCTCACTGTCCAACAACATGTTTGGGGAACCCTTGGGGGTAGGGAACAGGTGTGAGTTGCCCCATTTGAGACAGAACAAAGCCAACTATTTAGTATCAGGGCCTTCACAGGGCAAAATAAGGATCCAACATACCCTAGCATCCAAATTCTTACTGGAGGAAATGAGTTGCGATTAAAAGTGATTAATCACGATTAATCTTTGAAAAATGTTGTGATTAATCAGATTAATTTTTTTAATCGTTTGACAGCAGTAATCTATATATCTATTTATTTATTTATTTATTTATTTATTTTTCAAAATGTGCATTGTCCATATACTGCACATGCAGTGTATACTGTTTAATGATCTGTATGGACTCACTGTTTTAATATGCAGGACACATCTCCAAATTTTACCATCCTGATTTATGAGGTCACACTCTCCAAGGATGGAGTAGCCCATCGCTGCCCATGTAGCAGTGATATTGCATTTGCTGTGGGGATCCACAGGCTCACCAGTCCCCTGCAGCACACCATCCCACTCACAAGTGATGATTTTCCCCAAATCACTGGAACACTGCAAACCTGGGGAGAGAACATTCTGGTATCAGACATGTGGACATATCAGGAACCTCAAGGACCTATCCCAATAGTCCCAGTGCAGGCAAAAATCCTGGGTTATGTATCATGCTTCTCTGTTGCCCGTGATTTAAAGCGAGGAATAGAATCATAGAGAATACTATTCCTCTTGTCATCTCTCCTGCTTCATGGCGGTGTTTACCTTTCTGGGCGTGACCTGGGCACTGTGATGACACCAGCAGAAGGAAGAACAGAAGTGTCCTCATTTTGTCCAACCGCTCTCATTTCCTATAACATAGACATGGCAACCTGGAAATAGATGTAAGATGTAATAAGTGGAACATGCTAACATACGTTTATAATGCAACATCATGCATGCAGTATGCCAGCTTGTTTCAAATTTCTGCTACCACCTCTCTTATAGAATGCTCTCCCTCTTTACATTCGTGAAGCAGACACTCTTAATAGTCTACACTTAAAACCTTCCTCTTTAAAGCTTCCTATAGTTAGGGATGGTGCATGGTAGCCTATATCATCTCTCCCCATGGGCCTTTTGGGAAGGACTGCCTCTGCTGTTGCCTCTAGAATGGGGTAAGGTGGCCACTGACCATGCCTACTGGGTTGCTCAGCTGCCCTGCACCATACTATCCTGTGATAGTCAGTCTCTCTCTCTCTCTCTCTCTCTCTCTCTCTCTCTCTCTCTCTCTTTTTCCTCATACCTAGACATATAATATAAGCTGTGAAGTGTCAACCTCCTAGACTGCCATGGATCTATATAGCCCCTATATCCTTCTATTATCTCTGCTTAGTGTCGAGTCCAACTTCACTGGAAGCCCATACCAGGATCGGCTTTCCTGCCTCCTACTGTAGTGGCCCCATGATTGACCTTCCCATGATGGCCGCCCTGATGAGCTCTACCTAAATGCTGCCCCACTATTGACTCTGCCCCCCTGACTCTTACATTTGATTGACAGCTCTGTGCTGTCAAACTAGCCTGACATAGCCCGCCCATAATACTACTGTTCATCCGTATTCATGGTCTGGAGTTTCAGACTAAACAGTCTAAACCCTTCCCAGAAGACCGTCTCCAGACCATGGATACGGATGAACAGTAGTATTATGGGCGGGCTATGCCAGGCTGCTGTCCAACTACAACTACTGTACACACAACAAACTATGCTTTGACTACCGACAATTAGTGCTGTCAAGCTATTAAAATATTTAATTGCGATTAATCAAATTACTGCCATATTGAACTATATACAGTATTTAATCACGATTAATTGATTTTTTTTTTTTTCCTATTCTAAATGTCCCTCAATTTTTTTGTTCAATTTTCGTTTTTTTTTCTTTTTATCTAATTTAATGCCGTCATCAACATAGATGGGTGGGGGTGAAAACCAAATAAATAAATTAAAAAAAAAAACATAGTTACAGCATGATATTGCTATTTTTGCTATTAGGAATCATTAGTATGTTCGAGTAGTGCCAGAAAGATGTTTGTAAATCATTTATGTAGCTAGTTCACAAGCTTACAGTAAAAAAAACTGCATGGTGTCCCTTTAAATTATACTATGCCTACAGTATATTTTAAACAAATACGCAATTAAAATAATGAAAATATGGCATTATGGTCTACATAGAAAAAACCTACAATGCGTGAGCATACTTTACCTTGAAAATGCATTAGCCCATATTGCCCTGCCCTGCAAGAAGCTCTCATTTAATGACGAAGCGATGATGAGATGAATGAAGTGATTTGATGAGAGAGAGAGACAGAGGTCATACGTTCAGGTATGTGTCTGCGTAAAGCTATAATGATGCTCACAAACATTCTCTCTCTGGCTTGTGTTGCAGGTTCAAGGACTAGCGTGAACTCCTTCTTGAGAACATATTTATGGACAAGTTTCAATAGTCTGCAAAATACAGAAAAAATATAATCAGGGCAACAGCGAAGATAACCGTATCTCTCCAGCACTGAATCAACATTAATTCTACACGTTACTTTCATTTCAATTAATTAACATGAACGCACATATGGAAGGAAACTAAGATCTCAGTTCACAGCCTACCTACAGTATATAACACAAAACATGTAGCTTTCAGATTTTCCATTACATTTACTTTACATGTCCCTTTAACACACTAATTTCCCGATCCCACCCAATCTCTCTCTCCCACTTGTTTCCTGTCCACCTCTATACTGTCCTATCCGATTAAAGGCAAAAAGCCCCGAAAAAATCTTTTTAAAAAACTGACAGCATTACTCAAAACCATGAAAAAAACGTTGGGCCCCTGGCAGTTGATTTGAGATCATGACGGACTTGTCAAGTCAAGGTTTCTTCCTAAAAAGAATTATCACAAATACAAGAGGAGTTTTTCCCTGCCTATGTTTCTCATGGGTGTTCCTCCTACTGTTTGTAAAATGCCGCAAGGCAATAGTAGGCTACCGTATTTGGTACGAGTAAAACAGAATATCAACATTAAAGCACATAAGTAATTTATTTTTGATGGAGAAACCGTTTTAGCACATTAGCCATCCTAAACAATGCAAACTCTCCAGGCAGTCAGGGGGGCACCATCAAAGCACCACCAGTCAGAGTGGGCAGTATTTCAATTAAATGTATTTAAAATGGGTATTTAATTAGAAAATAGACATTTTGCTATTTGTATTTTGTTACAAAGGAAAAAAAACAGATGTAGTTTGAAATACAAAAAAAAAAAAAAAAAGTATTAAACCCTGTAAAAACAAATAGGCTACTGTAAAATGCTGTTATCATATGCTTTAATGTAGATTTGGTATTCCTCACAGTGGTCAACCATCTCACAGATTCTAGTATTTATATCCAATAATGTGATGATGATGAAATGAAAATGCATTCATATATATTTAGCATAGCCTATATGCTTTTAAACAACATTGGCTTATTTACTGTATGTTGTAAAAAGGAAAATGATCGTTATTAGTAGGTTAGTCCTATGGTTCAGATAAAAGTCCTTGAATAGTGCGCGGCAATTAAGGCTGAGTTATAATAAGTATGTATGTATTAATGATAAGTATGAGTTTATGTATGATTATTCTTTTCCCAGCATACTACATGTACACTAATATGCTTCATGTATTTTTACCGGTACTATTCAGGAATACAGGTGCTGGTCATAAAATTAGAATATCATGAAAAAGTTGATTTATTTCAGTAATTTTATTTAAAAAATGAAACTTGCATTATATATGAAACCATTTCACACAGACGCATGTATTTCAAGTGTTCATTTCTTTTAATTTGATGATTATAAAGGAAAAAGTGGAAAAAACCCAAATTCAGTATCTCAGAAAATTAGAATATCACTTAAGACCAATACAAAAACAGCATTTTTAGAAAGATTTAGTCAACTGAAAAGTGTGAGCATGAAAAGTATGATTATGTACAGCACTCAGTACATAGTTGGAGCTCCTTTTACCTAAATTACTGCAGCAATGTGGCATGGCATGGAGTCGATCAGTCAGTGGCACTGCTCAGGTGGTACGAGAGCCCTGGTTGCTCTGATAGTGGCCTTCAGCTCTTCTGCATTGTTGGTTCTGGTGTCTCACATCTTCCTCTTCACAATACCACATAGATTTTCTATGGGCTTATGGTCAGGTGAGTTTGTGGGCCAGTAAAAACAGGGATACCATGGTCTTTAAACCAGGTACTGATCGTTTTTGGCACTGTGTGCATGTGCCAGGTCCTCTTGCAAAATTAAATCTGCATTTCATAAAGATGACCAACAGCAGAACATGAAATGCTCTAGCACTTCCTGGTAGACTGCTGGGTTAAACTGGGAGCTCCTAAAACACAGACCTCAGAAACAGTTGATCTTGGACCTCAGAAAACACCCACACCAGCAGATGACATGGCACCCCAAACCATCACTGACTGGGTTTGGCGTCTCGCATCTTCTGGAGGAAGAGAGGAGAGGCACAAAATCCATGGTACTCGTGGTCCACACAGTCAGTCAGTGATGGTTTGGGGTGCCATGTCCTGCTGGTGTGGGTCCACTGTTTTCTGAGCGGTTCCAAGGTGAATGCAGCTGTCTACCAGGAAGTGTTAGATCATTTCATGCTTTCTGCTGCTGGCCAACTTTATGGAGAAGCAGAATTCATTTTCCAACAAGACCTGGTGCCTGCACTCAGTGCCAAAGCTACCAGTACCTGGTTTAAAGACCATGGTATCCCTGTTCTTAACTGGCCCACAAACCCACCTGACCATAGGCCATAGAAAATCTATGTGGTATTGTGAAGAGGAAGATGTGAGACACCAGAACCAACAATGCAGAAGAGCTGAAGGCCACTATCAGAGCAACCAGGGCTCTCGTACCACCTGAGCAGTGCCACTGACTGATCGACTCCATGCCATGCCACATTGCTGCTGTAATTTACGTAAAAGGAGCTCCAACTACTTACTGAGTGCTGTACATAATCATACTTTTCATGATGACACTTTTCAGTTGACTTAATCTTTCTAAAAATGCTGTTTTTGTATTGGTCTTAAGTGATATTCTAATTTTCTGAGATACCGAATTTGGGTTTTTCCATTATTTTTCCATTATAATTATCAAATTAAAAGAAATAAACACTTGAAATACATCCATCTATGTGGAATGGATGTATACATAACGCTAGTTTGATTTTTTCAATAGAATTACTGAAATAAATCAACTTTTTCATGATATTCTAATTTTATGACCAGCACCTGTATGTCCTTTCACCTCTGAGCAAAATGAAGCACGAGGTTGAAGTGACTTACTAGTGCATCAAAGCATCACAGACCTTGGTGGACGCGGAAAATCCTTACGTTAAACAGGGTGATTTCTTTGAATCTTCCAATAACTACACAATTGAGTATGTTCTTAAAGGAGAAATAATAGGTAGCCAGGTACTGTACCTTCTCTCAGTCCCCCCCCTCTTCCTCTTCTTACTATTTTGCTGTTTTTATCCTATGCCGTTTTTCAGCCCCACTCAACCCTTTACTGGCTGCCAGACATGTGGCAAAAAGAGTGGGCGAGAAGCATGTGCCGTCTTCTAAAGATGGGTGTGGTTTCAGTGTAGGGGAAATGGGAAGGGAAACTTTGAGTTAGTGAAATACATCTATATCATTTTGATAAACTTTATTAGTCAAACTTCTATTGGATTGTTTTTAATTGTTTTTCTTTTTGATTCATTTGTTTTGATAATAACATTCAAATTGCAGTTTGTAAGACATTACCTTATAAAAACAACAATTTTTTGGAAAATTGAGAGGGTTTTGAACCTGAAATATTTATATATTTTTAAAAAGCATATTTATTTAATACTGTGCTAATTGGCTAATTGCCTTTAAAGGGGAAATTTGGTTTTTAACATGTTTAGCCCCTTTTCTGAAGTGTCTAGGATGAAATAGAATCATCAACACCAAAATTGTGACACCTGTTCCTGTCTCTGATATTTGGCTCATTTAGAATCCCCCATTTTCTGCTTCAGAATGGCTTGCTTTGTGCATGTCCGATAATGGCCTTAAAACAACCTTAAACCTTTGTTTTAAAACATATGCAGCTCACCAAGTGGTCAGTGGAGTTTGTTGATGTTCCACAACAATTATCATAGCGAAATACAGTTCCTATCCATCTTTATTTGTCGTCTTGTTGTGCTAGTTGGTATTGCTACGCCGAAAAAATAGTTCCAGAATGTTCAAAATACCATATAAAATGTGACAGAAACTGTTCTTTGCTACTATAATTGTTTCGGAACATCAATGGACACCACTAAACACTTGGTGAGCAGCACAAGTTTTAAAATAAAGGTTTAAGGTTGTTTTAAGGACATTATCGGACATGCACAAAGGAAGCCATTCTGAAGCAGAAAAGGGGGATTCTAAATGAGCCAAATATCAGAGACAGGAGCAATCATCAAAATTTTGGTGTTGATGATTCTATTTCATCCTAAACACTCCAGAGAAGGGGCTAAACATGTTAAAAACCAAACTTCCCCTTTAACATACTAACAAATTGAAAGAGAACCCTGACATCCAAGATGTGACAAAGTAGCAACACAAACAGACACACAAACAGACACACAAACAGACACAGGATGCGTGCATGCGTGAATTTCCCTACTGGCCCCACAGTGCTTCGCAGAGAAACTAACCACATGCCAACTTTGACAGTTTTGTCAAAACCAATGGAGTTGGTAACACCCACACACGCACACACACACGCACGTTCAGCCTCACAGAAACCTACAAAACCTACTGGCACAGAGTAAAGTATGTAAATAACGGCTTACCACATGGAATGGATGCCACTGATACTCCCCTTAGATTAGGTCAGATAAATCCAGACTGTGAGTTATTAGGCCAACTGAAGCATATGAATAACAAAAAGTGAGCTCTAACTCATTGTGGAGAACTGTGGCTAATAAAACTAAAAGAAAAGCTATGCGTTCTCCATTGAATGTTGTAAAAGTAGAAGTTACAATGACCATATTACTTACTGTATTTATATTGGAACATAACATGACACTGAATTGGCAGTGAGTGGTATGTTATATTTTAATTATATCATATTTTGATACCCACCACACAATGGCTGAAACTTGTTCTGCGTTTATTACGTGAAGGCAGGCTCTCTCATGTTGAGATTATTCATTGTGAAGTTTGTTGATTGTTGATATGAAGCTATCATGTGGGTGTATGGAAATCTGGGTTTAGGTGGATATACAGCGTAAACGTATGCAATTACTAATGAACGGTATTTGACTGTTGTGCCATTTCTGCACGACTTAAACCTTAAGTCAAAGAGGTTGGTAGCAGCCTTCAGCACAGGCTCTAACCACAAACACTTACAGTACTCCTCTCCACTCCTGCATGACAACTGCAAAGGTGTGAAAAAACAAAACGGTGGAGTGTCTCACCCGTGTCTGGACTATAGGGCAGTGCTTTCAGATGGAGAAAAACTGCCCCCTGTATGCAGAACTGAGTGCAGAGTGCAGAACTGAAAAAAATGTCATCCTGTCATCCAGCTAAGTAGTTATAGGTAGATTATTGGACATATGGCTGTTCTGTTACTTCATATTGGCTTATTCTTTGTACATGAATCCTCATATTTAATTGATTATATAATTAAAGTGACAATAACCCATTTTCGACCAAAAATGCAGTTACTGCCTTTTTGCTTTGTAGGGCACACCACCCTGAGGAAAATATGCACTCAATAGCTCCGACTGAAGGTCTTTAGACTTTTAAACACTATATTCTGATGACACCATTCAAAAACGGTGTCTAAAGAAAATAAATGTCTTCATCACAATAAAATCACTAATTTAACATTACAACCAATTTGTGTTTTTGATGTAGATTTTCCTAGATGAGCTAGACACGGCTCTGTTCCTTCCCTGAACACAACTGTCTCATGCTTGTCCTTGGTGATATGAACATCCACTTAGACAAACCAGCTGCTGCAGACTTCCTATCTCTGATCCTCTCCTTTGAGCTATACAGTACAGTGGGTCTGCAGTCCTCTGGCTCATTAAACAGATAAAGATGTTGATCTCACTATTAAGACATAGCAATAAGGTTATTCTTCTACATCTTTCTGATCACTACTTCATTCAATGTCTGCTTCAGAAACTCTCCACGCCTGCATACTGTACTTCCATCTATCTCCATTTCAATTTGCCTCCCTTGTAGCATCTTCTCATCCACCTTCTTCTCTCTCCATGTCAATGGGGTCACAGACTCACTATGTTCTACTCTGGTCTCTTGCTTGAGTCACCTGTGTCCTCCAGACCTGCTCAATCTAGGGCTGTAACGATCCACCCAACTCACGATTCGGTTTGTATCGCGATTTTTGACCTACGGTTCGATACACCCCACGATATTTTAGATATTTCTTTTTGATAATAATTTATGGCTAGAATAGGTTACAAGAAGCTAGTAATATTTTACAATAGCCGGTAATATATATTTTTTAAGTTTAAATATTATAATGATATTGATTTGAAGCTTGGAAGCACCATCGCATCACATCATGTGGTTGTTTTCTGAACTGAAAGGTTACAGAACTTTGAAAGGGCATATCACGATACTGCCTTCTTGTATCACGATACAGTATCGTGACTCTGCGTATCACGATTTCTCGATTCGATACAATATCGTTACAGCCCTAGCTCAATCCACTCAGTCTCACTCATGACCGAATATCTACCCTCATTGCATGCGCACTAACCTCAGAGCTGTCGAGAGGAGGTGGCACAAGACTTATGGTGCGTTTTATTATCCTCCGTGAGCCGTCTCAGTGCTCGGATTGTCACGTGACTTTACACTTCAAGCGTTTTATTATAGCCTACAAACTCCTCCGACGTGAAGAAGCACATGGAGAAGTGAAAACAATGTTCACATCATTGTTTCTTTTCTGTTAGCAACCCTAGGCTACATTTAGGACAACTGTTTGATACAAGTGCGTGTTCAACATTGGCCTCACTATACAACACTGACTCCCACACCCATAGGTAGTCATATGGATGCAGTGTTAATATGAGTGATTGAAATAGTTATTTAAACCACTAAAACAGTCCAAACATAATGAAAACAGCAAGTGACACAGGGCGCAGCCATGTTGGATTTGTCATCGGAGTTGTTGCTGACCCTGCGTTTTATTATCCTAAGATCTCGCATGCCACGAGGAAATGACACGTTAGCTACCACGCCCCTTTTCTTCGTCAACTCGTCTCGTTTCCTCGTACAGCTCAGACTAGACAGAGCAACACCTCCGATGACGAATCCAAGATGGCTGCGGCCTGTGTCACTTGCTGTTTTCATTGTGTTTGGACTGTTTTAGTGGTTTAAATAACTATTTCAATCACTCATATTAACACTGCATCCATATAACTACCTATGGATGTGGGAGTCAGTGTTGTAGTGAGGCCAATGTTGAACACGGACTTGTATCAAATAAGTGTCCTACATGTAGCCTAGGGTTGCTAGCAGAAAACAAACAATGACGTGAATATTGACGTGAACATTGTTTAACTTCTCCATGTGCTTCTTCACGTCGGAGGAGTTTGTATAAGGCGTATTTGACATGTAAAGCCTCCTACAGCCGCCTGCAGCCGGCTGCAGCCAAGCGATGCATTGTGGTTAGACGTGGTGTCCGACTTCCAGCTGACTTCACCAAACTTCTGAATGTGTCACCAAAATACGCCCACAGCACGTCACTCAAAACTCGCGGTATCAAGGCGGCTGCAGCCAAAACCCGCATCTCCTTTTTCTCGGCTGCAAGAGGATGCATCCCACCCCCATGACGTAACTCATTATTCCAATTGGTTTGAAACTCCTCATGACAAATATGACACCCACCACGTTGTACTCACTGAAAATGGGCTTATTTGAATGAGCTGCTGCTAAGCAGTATGCAAGTTTTGCCCAATTAAATAGCCTTATTGCTCTCCAGCATGGCTTGGTTTAAGTCAAAAAGCCATCTCGAATAACTATACTGTAATTTGCTCTAGGCTCATTTTTGTACTGATTTCATTTAAAGCACATTGACACAGATGGATTACACAATACTTAATTAATACATGATGTCCAAGGAGTTGTAAAAAGTATTCTGAATTGAAAAGATTTTTGAAAATGTAGGCCATTAGAAATATTAACTGCCTTTTTATGAAGTATTATTTTTCAGTGGAGACAGATAATATGAAAGGTCCAATTATTTGGTGTTTGTGCTAAAAAGGTGACAATCTCTCCGTATGAGTCCTATTTTGAGACCAGGAGATTTTGCTCAAAACCAAATGAGGTTATACCTCAAATGAGGTTATACCTCAGTGAAATTAATAGTTTTTGCCGCACTTGATTTTAGGTTAGACTGTAGCATTGCAAACAGGTCGCCTGCATTTGGAAGAATATTGATACAATGGTCTTTGTAAACCCTGTTTCCTGTTGTTTCCTAGCAGGAGCAATTTTAGCCTTTTCACCCTAGGCCAGATTTGCCCCCTCTTTATGCAAGTGAAGTAATGAAGAAATTTAGTCATTTGTAAAATTACTAACTTACTAAAATGTATTGTGATGCCCCTTGATATTTGGTGCCTCATAGGCGACAGCCTAGTTCCTCTATGCCTAGAACCGGCCCTATTTCCTAGCCTCTGCCTCCACCCTCACTGCCACGCTTACCACAACCATTTTTTTTTTTTTTTTTTTTTGACTCTGAGGATGATGCTGTGCATCAAAACGTTGTTTTTTTGCACCTCATGTACATTAGCAAACAGCAAAATGTAGCTCATGCATGTAGCTCATGAGTCAAGTACTGTAGTCCGAATAATATCACTTGATGTTCATGTACTGTATCTATGCTAAATAATCTATGACTTTGTTTGCCTTTCTCAAAGTTAAACATTCTAGTGACCATTCCTCTACATATTAATCCCATTTGAATTTGGCCTAATCGGTTCTGATAGCAATGACTATACGGTAGATTTTCAATTAACAGCTACTGTATGTGGTGTTATGCAGTGCTGGACTGATGAGCCTACAGCAAGGTTGTCAAACTAAAATACTGCCGGATATATTCAGCATTTATTAGGAGCTTAAGTTGTACACATATTGAATCTGGAAATGGCCTAAAGCTCTGGTCTAGATATTGCAGTAAGAATAGGGTTATTTTAGGAATGGAGTATTCTGTTAATTTTTCATTGATTAATCAAGTTACTGGGAAAACAAACCTTAGGCCTAATTATGTGTTTTTCAACAGCAATATCAGTAGTGTGTTATGCAACATGAAAGATGATAAAATGGCCAAGCGAATCATCTACAACTACAGAGCCTATTTCCCACATACCTCACAGGAGAAGCGATGGACAGACACTACCCTCTCTTCTCCTCTCCTCTCTCTCTGTCTGTCTCTTATGGTGGTGTTCAGTCCCTAGAGGTCCTTGCCTGGTTACCTGCCATGATCCAAATGGAGTGAGGAGAGGAGAAAAGTGTTAATAATCTGTTCAAATGAGATGCTGGTGTGATAAAGACCATAAGTATATTGCATCATGAAAAGGTTGAACATTTGCCGGGGAGCAGAATGTTGACAAGTTCGTTCGGGACCCTCTTATAAATGAGATGTCACACTTCAAGGGGATTTCCCAATAAAAGATTTCATACATAAAACCGCTTGTTGGTTGTGGCCTCTGGGTGTGCTAGGGGTAAGTCACTATCTATACAGTTACAAAGTTTTCAATGTCTCATTGGATGTTAAATGTTGGAAGTGACAATGACAATGGATTGCAGATGTCGCTTATTTGACATATTTTAGCTTGTGTATATAATGTTTTTTAATGAATTTTTATTGTAACAGCATATTGTAATTCAGTGTTTATGATGACAGCTGGTTGTATGTCTTTGTGAACCTGCAATAATGGCTGAAATTCAATAAACTAAACTAAACTAAACCAAACTAAACTAAAGTGTAATTATACTATCAACGAAGTGTGGGGATAAAAGTGGCTGTTGACTGGACACATATTTTCAAAAGCCCATCATTTCTTATTTTCATACAAGAAGAAAGTAATTCCTGGCATGCTTTTAACGTTCACACAGCAGGGCTTGATGCTCAATTCCGATCTTTTTGTGGGATCTGATCTTTTCGCGAGGTCGTTCACATTTCCTATAAAATGCGACATGTACGCGCTTGTATGTGATCTCCAGTGTGAACTTCAAACGCACCAAAAGTGTCCCGCATGCGCTGTGAAGGACACAATAACGTCACACACACCAAACATGCTCAATGTGTAAGGAAGTAGCAGTAAACATGAAAGCAAGCAGTTACAATACATCTCATCAATATTTTATGATATCTCTGGCAAATGACACTAGAAATGCCTGCCATAAGCTTCAGTCAGTCTAAAAAATCTTTTATTGTTTGCATCAGTGAAATGAGTGGAGTGAGTCTGTGGTGTAGCCCTTAATGAAACACTCAAAATCTGCTTTAAAATAAGCTGCTCTTCTTGTCATCTCTAGTCTTTACCCACCTCGCATATTACACATGGTAACATTTGATCGCGGCTGCTGAAAGTAGTTAAGCTTATTGCTGATATGTAGGTCGGATGCATGCGACATGGCTGTTCAGACTGGAGTCGCATGTCAAAAGATCAGATACGTATCAGTTTTAGGGCCACATACCCAAGTGACCTGGGTCGCATGTGAAAAATACGGATCTGTGTCTGATCGGATGCAGGTCACATAGGTGTGAAAAAATCGGAATTGGGTCACTTCAGGCTGCTGTGTTAACGGAGCCAATGAATGTGTGCATGAACAGAATGATTTAGGACATTATATTATTATCAGGGGCGGTCCTACCCTCTATGGTGCCCTGGGCGAATACCTTATCTACCTTTTCTAGAAATGGTGCAGCGCGCCTAGTCATACTATCATGGCCTAGAACAGTGGTTCTCAAACTTTTTCTGACATTCCCCACTTTGGAAGGCAAATAATTTTCACGCCCCACCTGCAGGCTCAATGTGCACACAATATCTCTGTGAGGAATATTTTGCGAGGACAGGATTTTTGTCAATGTTACCCCCTCATCACAGCAACTAGCAAACACCATTGGAAAGCTGAATTAACTGTCATATGGGCATATCTGACGAATAGGTGTGAATTTGGGGGGCACAGTGCAGCTGTTGGTCGATTGCAAAGAGATGTCTCGCGCCCCACCTGCCATGTGTCTGCGCCCCACTAGTGGGGCCCGCCCCACAGTTTGAGAAGCACTGGCCTAGAACAAGAGGATATATTTTTTCTCTTTTACTCTTCTCATTTTTTGCGAAACCCACTAATGGTATTAGTTACTCTATAGGCTGTATGTATATCTAGCTGCTACAGCAAAGGCAAAGATCTGATGTGTGTCGTGTGTGTGTGTGTGTGTGCGTGCGTGGTTGTGTGCGTGTGTGTGTTTTTGTGCTTATGTGCGTATGTGTGAAATGCTTTCCCAGCACAGGCCCGGCCCACTAGTTTCGATTGAACACTTTAACCATGTTGGGAATGATACTTCAGCCCTGTTGTGGATGGTAGAGGTAACACCCCAACCACCTCTCCCTTTCACACACACACACAAACACACCCACACCCACACACACACACACACCCACACCCACACACACACAGAGAGAGAAAAACCTACAAAAGTAGGGTATAAAAGGCACTTGCTACTTACCACTTGGAATAGTGGTTTTCAGATAGGACTCCATGACACCACATATCTGTCTCATAAAATTGTGCACAGCCTGTGAACTAATACATTTAATATGATAAAGTAATTAAAAATAAATAAATAAATATATAAATAAATAAACAGCTGTTAATAGGCCAACAAAAACATATGGTTGACAGAAAGTGAGCACTACTGAGAACTGTGGCAAATAAAACTTAAGGAAAAACTATACTAAAATACTTAAAAGTAGAAGCTCTACATTCTGTAGATTGGTAGTGAGTGTTATAGTTTTACTAATGAGACCTGAAATGTTAGTAAGGGGGCTCAGTGATGGCCTTTTGTCTGATATAGTCATCATCATCATCATCATCATCATCATCATAATCATCATCATAATCAGCAGCAGCAACAGCAGCTTAACGTGTAGCGCCAGCAGTATTCAACTGTAGTAGTATTTGTGCAAGTTCAAAACTCCAACATTCATTCAAAGAGAATATCATAGTTTTACTATTACTCATACTACTCACTTTATGGCTCTCCATGAATGAGCAGAGGCACTGTTGCAAACACTTTCAAAATGTTCTATGTTTCTGAGGAAGTGTTATGTTTCTGAAGACGTTAATTGAAATTTGTTATTCTCACCTTTTGTATGAAAACTCATTATTACAGAAGTTCATCACACGTGACCTCAAGGAAATTTTTCCTATTTAATGTTTCTGAAATGATATTGCAAAGCTATTGCCATAAACAGCTAAGAAGACTAATCATGCACCCCCTTTTCTGATCATTGTCTTTCACTTTGACATTTCTGGCACACAAGTGAAGCAGAATGTTGACAAGTTCGTTCGGGACCCTCTTGTAAATGAGATGTCACACCTCAAGGGGATATCCCAATAAAAGATTTCATACATAAAACCGCTTGTTGGTTGTGGCTCATGTGGGTGTACATCGCTAGGTGGTAAGTCACTATCTGTACAGTTACAAAGTTTTCAATGTCTCATTGGATGTTAAATGTTGGAACTGTAATTATACTATCAACAAAGTGGCTGTTGACTGGACACATATTTTCAAAAGACCATCTTTTCTTATTGGCATACAAGAAAAAAGTAATTCCTGGCATGCTTTTAACGTTCACACAGCAGGGCTTGATGCTCAATTCCGATCTTTTTGTGGGATCTGATCTTTTCGCGAGGTCGTTCACATTTCCTATAAAATGTGACATGTACGCGCTTGTATGTGATCTCCAGTGTGAACTTCAAACGCACCAAAAGTGTCCCGCATGCGCTGTGAAGGACACAATAACGTCACACACACCAAACATGCTCAATGCTCAATTTGCTATTCTCACCTTTTGTATGAAAACTCATTATTACAGAAGTTCATCATCACACAAGTGAAGTTGAGCATTGCTTCTCGTTCCGGATACAACATAACTGTTTTCTCAGTTACAAGTTGACAAATTAACAAGTTTTTTTTTTTTTTTTTTTTCAAGTTTCAGTTTTCCTCAAAACATATTTTTTGTGTGTTTGCTCAAAACAATTTTTGGCGCTCAAATTGTTCAACTGCTCACTCATAAAAGAGGAGGCACAGATAATTCAACGGCCTACAGTAGGCTACAGTATGAGTATGTGTAGAGCATAGGTTCTCAGCGGCCCGGGGGCAAATGGAGTAGCCTGACATAGCCCGACCATAATACTGCTGTTCATCCGTATTCATGGTCTGGAGGCTCTTTAAAGGAAAAATCCGGCGTGAATCAACACGTAGTCCTACTGTTTTATAGTGCCAAGCGCTATTGATAGCCCCCTAAATCACTGGATTTCATGTAAGGCAGACTGAGATAGCGAAACGGCAGCTAACGGTAACAGAATGGGGCATTTCAAAACGTAAGCAAATCGATTAGGTTTCGTTTTTGACATGCCTCATTCAGTTAGTGTTAACTGCCGTTTCGCAAACTCGATCTACGATGCACAAAATTCGACCATTGAGGTGGCTTTCAGTAGCGCTTAGCAGTATAAAACAGCAGGGCTACGTGTTGTTTCACTCCGGATTATACCTTTAACCTGACGTGATTATAGGGCGGGGGGAGGGCATTCAGTTCTGGTTTGAAACGATTAATCATCTTCGCTTATTGGCCGGTAGACTCTCTACCGATGTAAACACGCCCCAGACAACCGTCCCCAGACCATGGATACGTATGAACATTCGTATCATGGGCGGGCTATGTCAGGCTACCAATGGAGGCCCGCAGAAACATTTCTAGCAGCCCACAATAAGTATCTGATAATATCTGTTATTGCTTTGAAAGAATAAATCTCTGTATAGTGGTGTAAACAGCATCTACAGGCTAGAGATGACCATTAACTAACGAGGTACTGGTCATGTGGTCGGTTGGCCTCTTCTGCTGCTTGCATATCATGCTGCATACTGGGGAGTAGGATCTCGCCGGTAATGGCCAGTGCCTATGGGTGCTTTAACACTGCATCCGTCCGTTGGATATTATGTGATATATTCATCACAATACCTGAATAAATTAAAATCTGAAAAACTTTCCACAATGCCACACTATAGAGTCTCAATTCGTGCAAGAAGCCACTACAAACAGTACAGGGGAAAAAAACACTTGTGTTTCTTGGGTCTACACACACTGTAAATTTATGCTGTCTGCTTAAACCACCTGTTTAGAATTTTCCTAACTACATATGTCACAGGGCAAGGTGGGTGGGGTCCCACGACATTGGCAGCCACTTAAGCAGCTGAGGGCAATGTGTAATTGGGAAAATAAAGAGAAACAAGTTGGAATCCACTTTATAGATCAATGAAAATTATGGATTGACTAATTAGGGATGGCCTGTCATAGGCTACAGGGGAAATCCTCAATGTGTTGGTTGCAGGTGTCTAGTTAGGCCTACCTGGCGCACGCCCCAATGAGAAACAGTCTGTTACATTATGGCTAAAAAAGTTAGCTTGAAAAAAGCATAATATGACCCCTTTAAAACATGAATTAGACTATCCTTTCATGTGGAAATGAGCAAGCAAACTCATAATGACAGCTCTCCTCAGGTCAATACATTACATACTTTGGTCAACAAACCTTTTGTAGCTTCTTCGAACTCTGTTTCATAATCCATACATTTGACCAAAGCATCTCTCCCTTTGCACACGCCCATAAACAAGTTTTCACGTGTCAGAAAATCCGCATTGAAGTGTATCAAAAACCTGCCGCAGTTATTGACAACGAGCACAGAATTCACATCCCGTGAAAAATAGAAGAGTCGAATTTATCATTCGTGGATAAAAACACAAAATAAATGCGAGTAACGACAGTCTCAGGTGCGCTTGTGCGGGCAAGTGTTTTTCTCACCTCTATTTCTCTTGCAATGAATGCGTCCTGAACTCAGCCCAGTGAAATCAATCAAAGACAAAGTGGTGTGTCTCCCCCTTCTGGACAATATAGGGTTTGCTTCAAAATGATGTTAAAAAAAACCTCTGCTCACTGTAGCCTACTGTATACCTTGTATGCACACACAGCCCATTGGATAGCCTACTGATTCAGAGCATGAAGTAGGCTAGGCTACTTGAATTATGCTCATTACCTCCGCCAAGGCGGTTATGTTTTCGGTCGCGTTGGTTTGTCTGTCTGTCTGTCAGCGGATTTGGATGAAATTTTCGGACATTGTGTATATTGGGACAAGCAAGAACTGATTCGATTTTGGTGGCGAGCGGTGATCCAGAACATAATCTTGAATTTATATTGTGCCTGTGACCACATTGCCTTGGCGGAGGTCTGCGCTTTTCTAGTTGAAACATAGGCCTATAAACACAATGGTAGTTTAGGCTACTTATGCACCAGACCATATTGTTTTCCATGGTTCTCAATCACTCTTTCAAAACATAAGTAAAAGACAAAACACAAGAGTTTTTATCACATACAGTAAATTAGATTTCTGTTGGTTCTGAAACTGCATTATCTACTAAAGTATGAGAGAATTACTGTGCATGTGTATGTGTGTCTGTGTATGTGTGTGTGTGTGTGTGTGTGTGTGTGTGTGTGTGTGTGTGTGTGTGTGTGTGTCTGTGTGTGTGTGTGTGTGTGTGTGTGTGTGTGTGTGTGTGTGTGTGTGTGTGTGTGTGTGTGTGTCTGTGTTTACTGACATATGGGTGCTGCTATTCTGCCCTGGCCCTACAGTATCTTTCTGAGACAGCCTCTGTATGAGGGCACTCCTGTGGGGAGTGATAGAGCTCTTCTCATTATCTGATCAGCTACTACAGACTGTGCTAGTTTTTAGTCTACCCGGTATGTACTGTATACTTTCACAGAAGACAGAGAAGACTCTGGGACTATGTTAAACTGTTTTAAGTTAACCTGTGTTATATTAACACTGTACTACTGTGACTTCACTCTGTGCAGTTTCCTGGTGGAGTTTATTAGGAGAGTTGAGGTGTGTGCATGTGTGTGATGAGTTTGAAGGAGCAATTTGAATGGGAGTCTTTCTGTTGTTTTTGGAAGTGTGAGTTGTGGCTATAAAAGCAACAATTCAACAATCCAAACAGACCCTTGGGTTGGCAAACACAGCTGTCCAATTTCACCTTTGCCTTGAATGTCACCTACTCTGGGCCACTACAATACAATTACATAAACAACCACTTTGTGCATCACCCCAAGTGTTCTACCAGTGGATGCTTAGCAAAACAAACTGGAAACAGGTCAATCACTTCCATGTGCGTGTGTGCAGAAAAGTTAACCAAACTATTCTATTGTACCTCTCTGTATGCTCTAAAGGTAACAGTAAGGTAATAAAATTGACTGACATCAATACAAATAATAATAACAAATCAATTCAAGAAATCAATCAAGAAATACTCTGTGCATCAGTCCAATGCCTTATCATTATGTGTCGCTTCAAGGGCAATGCACGTCTTTCATGACGGACAAAAAATATACATTAAACAGTTACTCCAGTACTGCTCAGTTGTTATTACACCACACGTGTGATCAGAACTGGGCCGGCTCTAGACTTTTTGGTGCCCTAGGCCAGATTTGAGTTTTGTCCCCCCTTTTCTAAAAATATAAGAGAAAAACTGAAGAAAAAAGGTAAGAAATGTATTGTGATGGTGCCCTAGGCGACTGCCTCGTTTGTCTATGCCTAGAACTGGCCCTGGGTCAGAAGCACTGAAAGGTGGCTAGAGGGGTCAGCTGATAGGCTTTATTATGGTGTGAACTTGCTCTCCTAAGGCATATGTTATTCTGGCTATACTACAGTACTGTAGGTCTGCCATACGCTCACTCAGCCCACAGGCTTACAGACCAAAGGTCCAAGTTCACTGCGTGCTATGACTTCACAATGAGACCCATGCCATAGTCCTGGTTGACAACAGTTCAAAGACCAACATAAAGAAGAGCAGTGTTTTAAAGTGGAAAAAAAAGATAAACATGTTTTGCTTTTGTCCCACATGCATTGTTTAATGTAAGCTTTTTTTCTTCTAAAACCTCTACAGCAACTAACATTACTGAACATCATGCATCATGATCCATAAACCATTTTATTATATAAAGTCATTCACAACTGTCATTCGTCTGTCTGTGTAAGAAGAAGTAAGCCTGAAAAACAAAGTCCAGCTCATTCCCAGCTGACTGTAAGACTGTAATCAGTGATGTCCCACTGTGAAACACCGAAACAGATCCGTGTTACATGAAAACACATTCACTGTGCAACATGTTCTGATTTTCTATGACGTTAGCAGGTTCTTCATTGTGTTCATTGCACACACCACTTGGATAGGGGCTCAGAGAACAGGAGCGGCTTTTGATCTGTATTGACTCCTCTGATTGGCGGATCATCTGTGCTTGCCTCGGCCTTCGGAGATGACGTTCTCAGGGGAGGCCCTGGTGTACCACTCGGACCAGGCTCCGTCGTATACTGTGACGCCAGGGTGTCCGCACTGGTGAGCGGCCAGCGCCACAAGGCAGGCGGTGACGGCCGAGCCGCACGTCACACAGATGGGGCGGCCCAGGTCCACGCCGGCCTTCTGGAACATTCCCTTCAGCTCGTCCGGAGGCAGCATCTCACCAGAGGGGCCCATGAATGAGTTAAAGGGCATGCTGATGGAACCAGGGATATGTCCAGGCTCAGTGTCTGAATGAGAGAGAGAGAGAGAGAGAGAGAGAGAGAGAGAGAGAGAATTATATACAGCACATTACATGTCTATAACTTATTCGTGATCACTCCAATGCCAACAAACCCTTGTAAAATGGGGACAGAACAGACAACAGAGCAAGGAGACGTGCAGGTAGTCACATTCTTATCTAGATAAGGTCAAAGGGTTAAGAGACAGTCTACTATCTGCTAATTCCACAGACACTCTGGGCACTAATGCTGCTGGCAGTGCAAATTAACAGAGATGAGTTTGACAGAAAAGATCACAAATGCAAAGGGTGAGCTTTGACCTGTAATGTGATCAGAGGGGCTGCTTATATCAGCTTGTGTCAACAAATCACATAACAAAGTCAGTTGTGCAGAAAATACTTGCAAACAAGATCCATTAGTTTTTACATACTATAATGGTTGACGTAGAATAGCCTAGTATTTAAGGTCTTTTAATGTAGAATCCCATTCAAATTCTATTCAACAGCACAGGGAAACAATTGTGTCCCAAAAAAGTATGATAGATAAATAGACTATATGCTTTCCTGCCATGCTTAATCTGAGTGAAAAGTCACTTTCACTTACTGTCTCTTGGCTCGGGGTCAACCCCACGGAATCTCCCTGCAGGTCGAGCGTCCACCACCTGGAATTCTTGAGTGTCCACATTTTTCAATATGTCCTCATATGTTTTCACCCGTGATGGGTCCAGAGTGGCTCGAAACTCGGTGGGTTCTGCTTTCGACGTTACCTCAGTGATTGACTGTCCCTCACTCAACCATTTCTTGAGGCCGCCGTCGAGGACTGACACCGAGTTGTGGCCGAACACTCGGAACATCCACCAGACGCGCGGTGCAGAGAAAGCTCCATACTCGCTGGCATCATAAACTACAACGTGCGTGTCGTTGCCAATGCCAAGTTCCCCAACATATTCCGTGAGTCTCCGAACAGGAGGGAGCATATGGTCAAGAGGAGTGTTTCTATCACTGCAGTGATCGATATCAAAAAACAGTGCGCCAGGAATGTGCCTCTGCTTGAAATCCCTCTTTGCGTTACGCAGAAGTTTTGGCAAATACCATGAAGCATCCAGTACGCGCAAGTTTGGTCCGATCCGATTCGTTTTGATGGCATCTGCAAGCCACTTTACTGACACCAAGGCCTTAGTTTGGAGGGCCATTGCAAGTATCCGTGCACATTAGACAAGACTGACTGTCTGCAGAATTTGTGATATGCCGAGGAAAGTCCTCGCCCACTCATCCGCCTGTAGATTTAACTGGAAGTCAAAGGGGCGTTTCCATGTTAGGGGCATGAACTCCAATCCTGAGCTCCATGTGGTGACTGGGAAATTCTGTTTTTGCCACGCTTTACAGAATATCCCAAGGCCCTAATGTTATGTCAGATGGGCTTTGGAGCTATAGCATACCATTTGTTGGCCTATACTTGAAATTACTTAATGACCATGCATGCCCATTCATTTTACGCAGGGCACCAACAAGCCCAAGCTTACACGTTTCTCCAGCTATTCTAACAAGAAAAGAAAAAATACTGGAAAAATGGGATACTGGGACAAATGTAGGCCTACTCAAAATACACTTTATGCCTAAATCTTTTTAGGTTATGGTGAAGAGTGAAAGCAGTAAGTATAGCCAGCAGGTTTGAAGCATTCTTGCATTCTTTTCCACCATGATATGCGGACATTACAGCTGTTACTGAAGCACTACTCTCATCTCATGTGTCACTTTCAATAGCGTTTCAACAGGTGGCCGGGGTGGTATGACGGGCAGCGTTCCGGAACCATACTGGGGAGAGTCAGTAGCCTCAGGAACCTTTAATTGAAACACCATGTCTCAACGGAAGTAGATATCACATGTGTTGTGTGTGTGCCCTGGATGGAAGCAACTAAACTTTACGATAGCAATTGTTACATAATATTTAAAATAAGTATAATATAGGTGGGGTAAACTATTAAAGCATTTATACAAAATGTCAGCGTCGATGGTACGAAGGGGGCTGGAGCTACTAAACGAAGACTTAAAAGGTAGGTCTAACGTTACACATTGATGACTGTGGCAGACGTGAAGTTTCCAGTAATTAATAATGTTATAACGTTGTAACGTTAACGTTAATTCATGTATACCTGTCTGATTGAAATCACTGATATACATAACTGATTAGGTGCTTTTAGCGCTAAATGTCAATATAAGGGCCTGTGCTGGGTGCTGTGGAGTTGGTTTCCCATACAAACACACTTTCCTGACCTGCCTTGTTCATGTTAAAGATAACGTTGGTTCATGTCTGCAAGGCACCATTCCTGTTCAAATATTAAATGCCCTTTGCGGATTTACGTTAATTCAGTAGTTGACTCATTGATAATTAGTAGTTGACTCATTGATTACGTTAATTCAGTAGTTGACTCATTGATAAAATGGCGAGGTGGAAAATATCTGCTTATCATCTGAATAGACTGGAGAAACTGAAGGTAAACTGGTGACTGCCATTGTGTTAACGTTACAATAGCTTTGAACTCTCACGTGAGGCTGTGATGTGTCTGTCTGTGTCCAGAGATAGTGCAAAGAAAAGACTTGAACTGGCTCCTCTTCTGTTCATGAACTGTTCATCGTGTTTTGTTGAAGGCCTGTATGCATATATTTCTACACTTTCTCCTCGTAGATGTACACAGTGGCTCAAAGCAAAAGAAACACAAGGCAGGAGTATCTGCAAGGGACTTGATCAGCTCCAACAGGCAAGGAGTCAGCAAGCAGCTCCGACGGATACAGGGACAGCAGAGGGCGCTGAAGAGCAAGGCAACAGTGAAAGACAAACGCGTCAAATCTGCCATCGGTAACGTTATGCCTATGAATTTAAGCATCATTTTTCAGAGTATGGTCTTGGATCTATTTCTCAGCAAGTGCCTTTCCTGATGTTTCTTCTGGTGCTGTAATAATGTGCACCACAGTACATTACCTTCTCTGACGTGGGGGAATGTTGCAGCATTCATGTAATACTTAATTAAGAATGAGCTTGGAAGAACGTCCCTGCTTTGCAAATTTACTTAACGCTGGTTTTAGGATGAGGTACACACTGATGTTATGCCTGTGAGATTCATGCCCATCAATGTCACTAATGGCACTTGTGTGTATCTTTCCTTCAGATGAGTACAGGAAGAAACAGACAAAAAGCCAACTCAGCGCCAACCTGCAGTACTTTCTTGGAACGAACTCTACAACAAAACAGAGCTCAACCCAGAAGGTATAATTTTAATCTGTGACAATGAGGAATTGTGTTTTGTGAATTGTGTAAAAAAAATCTCCCTTACAAGAAATAAAGGCTAATTCTTTTTTTTATTATGCTGTTAGTGTTGATATCATATTATCAGGACATATATCATTGTTGTTGATACCAGTATTATAAGTAATCTTGATCAAGTACAGATATTAAGTATTTTAGCATGCTGATAAGACCACTGTTAAATTCAGTAGATGTGCTGTCTACTGGTGGTTGTGATTGTGAGTGATCAATAAGTTACTCTTTTCCAGATTGTCAATCAGAATTCTGGTCGCCAGTCAAGATTCCAGCCTGACCGTCCAGTTGTCAAGCCAAAGGAAGAGAAATCCATCTTCTCAGAAGACGAATTCCAGGCATTCCAGAAGGAATACTTTGGCAAAATCGTGGAGGGCAGAAGCTGAGAAGGGACTCCCAAAGCTCATGAACTTCCAATGTCATAGTTGGGTTTCCCAAAGAACTGCACCGACTTTGGCATTGTTTACTTACTGGACTAGGGCTCTCAAGTTGTTCAGAGAGAGGTGGCAGTTCTGTGTTTCTGTAGTGGGTGTTGGTTTGACTTTTTTAACACCAGGCCAGGAATGTTATCCTCCAGTCACCGATGGACTAAACACAGGCTTGAAGATGAAGCTGCCATAAAGACACTTGCTGGCCAAATACAGCAGCCACAACTTTTTGAAATGTTTTGCTACGGTTCCCATTCATTCATCTTGAATTCAAGGCTGCTGTTTCCAAACTGGAATACTGCCATACTACTAACTGAAAATGTGCTTGCTTGACCCGTTTGCTCGCTTTAGTTGTTTACTAAAACAAGGGCTCTGTTAATTCTTTAATTTAGCACAGTTGTAAAATGGCCACACCTTCTCTCAGTATTAACAAAAAAATAGTAATGACACGTAATATTGACCAGGCTTAATACAAGAATACAGGAAGTAGTATGGCAGTATGCCATTTTGGATTGAAAAAATTCACGAGTGGCACAAACCGTGTCTAACACACCCCATGGCCTAATTTAAGTCTTACAGTCGTAATGTCAGGTTTTGACCCCTTTTTTCAATGCAATTGCCCACATGGCTGACAATTTTTGTCACGTTTATTTGTTTTCAAACCTGTTAATCTATTATGAAAGTAGAATAAAATGTGACAATAACAAAAAATTGATTGATTATGACTTATTTATTTAAATTTTCATTTATTATTAGTTTTCAAAGTACGCATTCGCAGCTTATCTTCACGTTTCTACTGTTGTCACTGCAAGCCTTCAGGTGAGGTGACTGACACCAAGATGAGAAAGGGATTCTTTGGTGGTTTGTTTTTACAAAGTCTTTTGTCATTATTCAACCAGTCAAAGCTGAAGCATGTCTGGATCAACTGGTTTGGTTCTTGTACAATGTTGTTGAAATGGTGTCTGTGTTCCCGGAGAGCTGCTGTGCTCTGTCGTGAAAATAATGCGTTTGAGTCCTCTACTGTCGATGTTAGACTTCATTTAATGTTACACTCTGTTGGTCAGAGTATCAGCTGTGTGGTATATTGGCGAAATGAAGAAATGTTGAGAAACTCTTGACAACCATTAATTAAATATTGAACAAATAACTCTGCTCTACCCAGCTAAAGTCAAGACACAGGATAAATGGCAAATGTAAGTACTGTACATCTGTTTTTAATTCTATGTATCTTCGCTATCGTCTAACTGTACTCTTACAGCATTCATCTGGGGGGTATAATTTGTGAATTCAGTGTGTTATTCTTGATAAAGTTAACTTTAAGTAAGCAGTAAACCTATAGACCTTTATGGCTTTGTTTCCCATGTATAGACAAAGCCATCATCAGTGTTTTGGCTACTTGTGTTTCGCTTTGGTCTCAGAGTGTGATAAAACGAGATGAGTCAAGGAATAGCACCAGCATGTCAGATTTTAAGATACTTAAGACGGAATGTGATTTAGTGGGTGTGTCACAGTAGCATTCCCAAGCCATTTACTTCCTTGTGACGTGCCTTAGATTCTCCTACATGCCCAGTTCCAGGCTACTAAAAGAGCCATGTGTAGCCTCATGAAATTGTTGGGGTCAGTTCTGGGGTGCGTGTGGGTTCCAATGCAATTTCCCATTGCTGACTAAGTAAGATGCTAACTGGTTAGCAACTATGCTTTTGGGAAACTGATGCCTGAGCCATACTCCTTTCCAGACCCCAAGCCATCTTATTATGCCAGTCCACAGAAATGCGCGAAAATAAATAAAAACCATAAACCTGTCTTGGTACTAACTACATTTACTCCCTTACATTGGTTAAAAGAAAACTCTGCCCATTTCGTAGGTTTGAAGTCAGTATTAGAAAGCACAGGAAATTTTGTCAAAACATAGACCATCAGCCAGCATTTGGAAACCTCAAACTGTATGGGTTGAAAAATGTTTCCGTTCTCCTTGTAAAGTTTGTTGTTGACGAAAGGTGCATATCAGTAGAGTGCAGATTTGGTTTTCCACATCATTATTATTATTACCTTCACCAAGGAGGTTATGTTTTCGTTGGGATTTGTTTTATTGTCTGTCTGTCTGTTTGTTTGTTTGTCTGTTAGCAACTTTTGGATGTTAGCAAATTTTGGGGGAAATTTTAAACTCATTACATTTTGGCAATGATCAGAATTAGGATATGGACTCACGATTTATTGACAGATTTTTGACACAGTAAACACCTGAACTGTCGGGGGCGCAGTAGTAGGCTACATAAACAGGTCTGGATGTACTGTATATAAACTGGTCTGGAATGCCATCTGGCATTTATATTGTGTCAGTGACCATATTGGTTTGGCGGAGGTCTGCACTCTGAGTGCTCTTATTAGAATTAGGTTCAGCATCCTGCATCTCCTCACATAGAAGCCACAGTTGTCCATTTCTGCTAGTGCTGATGCGCTCCATCGGCTCCGCTCTCTCTTTCTCAGCGACTTCGAGGCAGAAGTAAAGTGAAGCCCAAGCATCCCCCTCCTCCTCCACCAGAACCCAATCCACAGAGTCTCACCCAAACACAGACGGAGAGCACAGACCAGACACAACCAGATGAGACGCTCAACAAAAACGCAGAGCTCCCAACAAAGGCTCAGGTAATCTACTGCTGTGTTTGTTTATTGTTTGTGCTCCTTATGTTAGGGTAGTGTGTCTGTGTGTGTGTGTGTGTGTGTGTGTGTGTGTGTGTGTGCTGTCTGTCTGTCTGTCTGTCTGTCTGTCTCTCTGTCTGTCTGTGTTCAAATTGATGCCACTTGAAAATATTGTTGGTGGTCACTGGCCCATGTGTATGTCCCTAGTCTGGCCCGGCTGAGGATCTTTACATGATCCCAGATGAGGAGCCTCTCTACATGGAGCCTCCGGCATCACCTCCACCACCATCTCCACCTCCACCAGCATCTCCACCACCACAAGCCAGTGTTTTACAGGTAAACAACCTTGCTGTACTTAAGTCGGTGGTGGAGTAGCACCAGGTTAGGTTTAATGTAGGTAATATAGGTAAGGTAAGGTAAGGTAAGGTAGTTTTATTTATAAATAATACAAGAAATTGACTTTCTTAATTATGCTTAACTCATGATCCTCTCTTCCTCTTCACAGCCTCCTGTAGAGGTTAATGGCAAACTGAAGCCTGATGAGATAGGGCCTCCTGTTAGGCCACCGCCTCCACCTCCCAGCGCTGTGCAGGTAACCAAAAAAAGAAAGGGACACCAGACAGGACTGCGGTTTTCTATTTCCCAGAGTTCCACCTACAATCGCCTAATTTTTACAAAAAAATATCAACTACATTGTACATTCTCACCAATTTATGTGATTTATATTTGCACCAAAGGAACTAGGGTTGATCATTTCATTTAATCAATTACATTGATTGACTGACAAGCTAGTAATAAATGTAATTTCAGTTATACTGTACATTCAGTTTAATTTCTACCTACATAAAACCTAAAAAAAACCCTGAAAAAAGTGAAGTAACCATAAAATTCACACTAGAGGCATCCCACAGAGCCATCATTCACCCGGTAATAAGCCATTTAATCATCAAAGTAACTACAAGTCTGGTTAATTAACTGTAAAATATTGCCTTATGTCCCTTAAAGAATGCCTATGCTTAACTCATGCTTAATTCATGAAATAGGCTCTCTTAAATATGCTTAACTCATGGTCCTCTCTTCTTATTTTCAGCCAACTCCTCCTGTGGAGGTCAATGGCAAACAGGAACCTCATGAGATTGGGCCCCCTGTTAGGCCGCCACCACCATCTCCAGCTCCATCTCCACCTCCCAGCGTTGTGCAAGTAAACATTAGTTTAGTTGATGCTGGACTATTGCTGTATAGGTGACATCAAAGATATGTAAATTTGATTAATAGACTTAAATTGCAGTTGAAGTAGGCTATGCTTGACTCATCCATCAATATCTTTGTAAGAATTTTCTTAAATTTGCTCTTAAGAATTTTCAGGGTGTTTAAAAAAGGTGTAAATAGTATTTGTACTAACTATTGTAGCGGGCCCCATTGTCTTCTCTTCTTCTTGTCTCTCTTTCTTCTTCTCCTCCTCCTCCTCAGTTACCTCAGGAGGTTACTCCCAAACAGAAGCCTGCCCGTCCTCCCCTGCCCAGTAGTCGAGCCCTGAGACGCTGGGCCTCAGACGGAACCAGTGCATCCATATACAGGCCTCCAGAACTCCGGCCTTCACTGAGGGTACATGTACTACACAATATTTTTCCTTTTATATGGGTCTGTCATGTGTGTGCTACTGGGGTCATGAATTCACTGCATGGCATTGTGTCTATCTGCATCAAGGGAGAGCCGGTGTGCATATTACTTTGTTTTTTACAGTGATACTTTCTTTTGATATTGCACCCAACGTAATTTGGATGTGCGTGAGGACTAAAGATATTTACTATCTGCATCAAGATGCCATCAAGTATCAGTTACAGTATAGCTGTAGTTTCATCACAGCAAAGCATTAGTAGAAAGCTTAAAGTACGAGTTCAGTTTATTTGACATTAAGCCTTGTTTTCAGATCGTTTATCTTAACCATTGTATTTCATCATAAATGATCCGAAAAACAAGGCTTAATGTCAAATCAACCGAATTTGCATTGTGTGAATGAAAGACAGTGCGCAACAAAAGTAACTTTCTCTTCAGAGGCAGACAGAGATGGAGTCGAACCAGCCGCCACCCGAGGAGGAGCAGTCAGAGAATGTCCGGTCTGGACAAAGGAATCCCCAGGTAATCCCTTCAGCACTCCGTGATTACACACTCCCTCCATGATTACACACTCCCAGAACACACTCCGTCTACTCGTGACTAATAGTTGCCGTTCATGGGAACAAAAGGGCGACCACGGTGCCACCCCGTGTGCCTCCACAGACAGGTTTGAACGCCTGAATATTGTAGGTTCAAATACCAGCTGCCACTGTTGTGCCTTTAAGCAACCTTATGGCAAGTTTACACTACCCAATATTAGCCACAACACGACAAAACACTACACGTTTGTGAGCTATCCAGTGTTCACACTTTGTGTAATGTGAACTGGCTTTTAGGTGGCTCTATAGTAGGGGAGACAGAGACAGAGACAGGCCCTGAAGTAACTGATAGTAGAGAAAATGTAAGCCACTTTAGGTAAAAGTATTTGCTTACTGCATGTAATAAATATGTATAAATGTGGTTCATTGGAACAAAAGGACGACAATGGTGCCACCCCCGTGTGTCTCCACATACATGTTTAGTGCCCTACAAACCAACAGCTCCACCTCCTCCTCCACAAGTTATTCATTCACTTGTGTATGTGCATTAGCTCCTAGTGTACTGTAGGTGATTGCTTCAAGCATCTCTTAAGCTCTTGTCTAAATGGCACATCTATCTGCTGTTTAGTGCTCTGTCTGCTGTATATCAGGGCCACAGTGATGGAAAATCTCAACTATTAATAGAAAATCTGAACTCAGCTGTGTGTAAAGGGCGTTGTTTTAGAAAGATTAGATTAGAAATTAGAAATGAGAAAGATCTGATTAGAAAGATGGAGGGCTGTGATCACACACACACACAGAGAGAGAGAGAGAGAGAGAGAGAGAGAGAGAGAGAGAGAGAGAGACACACACACACACACACACACACACACACACACACACACACACACACACACACACACACACACACACACTAAAATGATTGTGATGATAAGGATGAAAAACACCTGATAAACAAACAATCTGATTGAGGGGATTACGGCTATGGAGAAACAGACAGATGCCATTTGCAACAACACCACCGCACCAACATTAACAACTGCAGGACAAACAAAAAGTACAACACATGCAAGCACAACACTCTATCTCTCTCTCTCTCTTGCTCTGGCACGCTTTCTCTTTCTATCTCACACACACACACCTTTCTCTTTCTCACACACACACACACACACACACACACACACACAGACACACACGTAGACACACACGGACACACACGTACACACACACGCACACACACACACACACACACACACACGTACACACACACACACACACACACACTGGCTTGCACACTCAAAGTGAGACCATGGAATTATTGCACTGTGGCACTCAACCAGCGCTTATCTGGTATATTGGTTGTTGTAAACGAGAACATGCCACTCTGGTCATATATTGTCTGTTCTCTAGAGCTGTCCAGTCTTAAGCCAGTGAAACAGTGGCGGGGTAGGTTTTACACCCAGCCTATTAACACACAGATGGCTATGCCTTCAGCAATGGAGCTCGGAAAAGAGCTTGACGATCCAGCTTACTTTTTAAATCCTCCGGTATGGCATTATTTTTGTTTGTGTTGTGTGTGATTGCGACCGCCTGTCTTAGGCCAGTCCAGTGTGTATCTGTTGGTCAGGGGGGAAAGGATTGTTTGTGTTTGATGTGATGTTATACACTGATAGGGAGTTTTTTTGTGTGAGAGTGTTTCATCTAAGTGACTATTTTAACAAAGGCCATTGCTTGCAATCGGAAGAGTCATAACTGCATTGTACGTTGGAAAAAAAGAAAAAAAAAACTAAATGTACATCAAAAGATACAGTAAAGATTTCATAGATTTATCAAATTATGGGAATGGTGTTTAGTCTTTTAGGTGCCAGTGTTTAGTAACTGTTTCTTGGAATGTGTGTGTGTATACCTGCCAGTCAAAGTGTTTGCAAGGGATAAAGCTGAACTCATTGTTAATTGGAACACTGTTTGAACTTTGATCTCCGACTGCTACTTCTTCTGTTTACTCAATCACCCACTACAAGAGCAAATCAAAGGATGACTGACATGAGTGCTATTCAGATTTGTGTAATATCTTGTGACCAGTGTGTGACACTACGAGGGAAGCCCTGTTCACCACATGATGCATCTATTCTTTACCCTTTATAATGCACAATTATTTATTCGCGCTAGTTATTCATTCGCATTACAGTATGTGGTATGTTCACATTACCATAGGAAACATACCATGCTCCATCCAATGAACATTTGGATGCTGTGCTGTTTTAGATACAGTATTCAGCATTAGATACATTGAGTAAAGTTTAATAAAAATTCAGTAAGCTTTCCATCACACTTTAAAGTGATTGTATTTGTGTTATGTCTTCATATGTTCAGCAAGAACAAGAGGAGCCTTTGTATGTTGAGCTGGTAGAAGAGTTTCAGGAGCCTGAGGAGCCTCTCTATATGGATCCAGATGAGCTCAACCTCCCGGTGAGATGTGATATTATACTACATGTATGGCCTTTGTGTACAGATCATTATATGTACATAAACATTTATACTGTAGCTGAATGTGACATTTACACAGTGTGCTGTGTACAGGGCTGGTTCTAGGCATAGACAAACTAGGCGATTGCTTAGGGCACCAAGTATCAGGGGGGCATCACAATACATTTATTACTCTTTTCTTCAGTTTTTCACTTATATTTCTAAAAATTTGGCCTAGGGCAGTGAAAAGGCTAGGACCGGCCCTGGCTGTGTAGACACTATGCTTCTACAAATTAGAGATGCACTGTATATGTCAATAGTACCTTACTCAATATTCAATACTCTGTACCACCCCTCGCCCTCCCCCTCCCCCCAGGTCCGCAAACTCAAGCCCTCTCGGCCTCCACCACCAAGCGGTGCCTCTGTGCGCTACTCTGCTTCCCCTCGACTGCTCAAGGTACTTAAATCTAGTATCCTGTCCTCCGTGTGTTACATAATGGTTTTATTGGGCTCTGACGTCATGCGATATTTACACTAAAGGTGACGATGAGAATGGGAAGGGCAATGTTTTAAGTAATGCAACTGGTTCCATTGTATGATCAGGGATAGCAGTAGTAGTGACGCTGTTTACTCAACTCACCAATTTTTTTGAATTAGAGTTTATCTACCTCTTGATAGAGTTTATGCCGCAGATACAACTTTTAACATTCCCCTCCATTCCACAAATCCATCCGTCCATCATTTAACATGTTATTTTTATTTATTTATTTATTTCTATTTATATCTGATTCTGCTTATTGCAGCCTTATTTGCAGTAATCACAAAATTCATAGTTTACCCACCCACCTCTTATTTTACCACTACAACACTGTGCATGATCATGACAATTTGCCAAACTGATGATTGGATTTGGAATTGGATTGGAGAGGGAGAGAAGGAAACAATAGACAAACAATTCCTACAGCAAATACTGCCTCGCAGCATTGCTCAAAAGTCTGCACTTTTGTTTAAAAAAAAAAAAAGTACAAATTTGAGCAACGTGTAAAATGTGCAAATTTGAAGTCTGGTTGTGGCGTCATATGTCTTTGCCTGTAGCTTAATCTTTGGTTGCCATAGAGGGCACCATTTAGCCTAAATGTACCATTTCAAAACCCAGGTGTAAATATCAGCTTCCAATTGGGCTTGTACAAGAAATCAGTCTTAGCCTTGTATTGAGTAATTCTTACTGTATTTCTCCCCTCTAACTAACTCTAGCTTAGAGAGCTGGGTGCAAGTAACAGCTATTCCCACCCTTGCCAGAAGCCCAGTTTGCGGCCCCAGCTGTCCTTGCCAAGTAATTTATCTATGGGGAGGACATCCCAGCAGGCGCCCCTCGACAGCTCAACGGTACGCTACCAAACGGCACCTCTCTTAGGAGCCTCTTCCTCAACAGTCCACCTCTAAAGACTTTGCTCGGATTGAATTCTGTAATAACTGGCCCATAATTGAATTAATCTTCTTGTGAGGTCATATCACATGTATAGTACACACACCTCCAAAATATGGTCTTAGATATTTGCAGAATATTCAAAATATGCTGTTGTTGATTGATCCATTTTAACTATGTTGCTGCTTGTATTTCAGGACGAGTATGACACGCTCATGGAATGGTGGAATACTGCTAAATGTGAGTGTTCTTTAGTAGTGCCTCCTTGGTGGAATGCCTTTCAGAGTGGTTAATTAATCATACCTCAAGACTATAAATTAGACATACCTCAACACTATAAAATACTACTGTTAATTTGTATCTTTCAGGCTGGGAGAAAATGCGCAGACCTGAAAACAACCATCAAGGACAAGAGCAGAACACAAAGTATGTTTGCAGTTGCACCCACACTCAAGTCTCCTTTGTCTTGCTTATTCCTCTAGCGCTTTGGCTCTGTAGCGAAGCGGTTGTGACATAAACAAGACAAAATAAAAGGAGACGTGAGTGTGCACTAAAACTGAATTTACACCGTCGCGCGCAAGCGGCGCGCGCCGTTGTGTGACGTCAAAATGACGTGGACCCCTTGGCGCGCGACGCTTTTCAGGGGAATTTCGCGAGGTCGTGCGCACGACAGATTTTGTAACTCGCCGCGCGCCAGCCCTATGCGCCACTCAGCTGGGCCATTCATAAGCAACTACACCAAGATGCATGAGAGCTTATTTCACCCTCTTCTGCCAAGAAGCATTCATCACCCTGCTATCTGACACATAACCATATCTTCAGCTAATGCATGAACATCTTAAAGCATGGATGAAACGTTTTTAAGACCTTGATTGTAAAGCTAAATTAAACCCAGTCATCCGTCCGTCCTAACATCCCTCACAACGTTTTTACCAACTGAAACATGCCTACAATACTACCAGGGGTTGTATGCAAACACTCACCAGAAACTTGGAAATACTTATCATAGATGAAACGTTTTTAAACCTTGATTGTTAAGCTAAATTTAGCCCAGTCATCCGTCCGTCCTAACATCCCTCACAACGTTTTTACAAACTGAAACATGCCTACAATACTATCAGGGGTTGTATGCAAACACTCACCAGAAACTTGGAGATACTTATCATGTTTATTTAATCCATAAATTTTATCCACAACTAAGTACAGTCAAACAAAGCAAGCACAGGGTTAACTCACTGCCTGTAAGTTACTGTAGCCTATGCGATTTCGCTGTACAGCGCCATCTGCTGTTTGGGAGAATAATGCCAAAACGGCGCTTCTGTCGAATTTGGTCGTGCGGCGGGTATAAAGAGTTCGTACGAACATGTGACGTCACCGATGGCGCGCGCACCAGCAGACACGTCGGGTATGTTGCCACCTTAATGCTTTCCCAGTTAATAGACCCTGAGCACTCACCTCAATGGGTATGCATTTTTCTGACTTTTAAGAACTGACCTACAGTACAAACACATTGGCCTTCATTTATCAAACATAGAAACCACTGCAAATTTGAGCACAGAAGTCATCTTACCACAACACTCTTGTGTAATTTATGAGCTGTTTGTATAATTTTAATTATATTCAATTAAATTAAAAGATGCTGTGAAAATGAGTGTAATTTAAATATCACATCTAAATATATTCTCAGTTTAGAGGCCTAAAATTTCTGACAAGAAGGTGCATAATAAGTCCAAACTCAGACTTTTCTAACCCAGAGATAGCCTTGTGACATACAGCTCCAACTTAGCCAATTAGCTACAAAAAGGTTGGAAATTACGAGGTAATATTAAACGTAATCAACAAACAACAAACAAACAGGAAAAATCTCAGACATTCATTCTTGAATTCTTTCAATTTAGTGCTCTGGTCTCAGACGCCCGAGGGATCTGCCTGGCTGTGCGTCTGTTCGAGTGTCTCCTTTTCCATCGCGGCAAGATCTTTAACAGCCACATCACACAGCTCTATGGCCTGGCTGACAAGCTGGATGAGACCAACAAGAAAGCCAAGGTGGCGGGCATCACCGGGGGGAGCGTGGCTGCAGCCACAGGTGTCGTCCTAGCCCCTTTCACCTTTGGCTTGTCTCTTACAGCAACAGCCATTGGCGTGGGAGTGGCTGTCCACGGAGCCAAGGGCGGCTCGTCGACCATCACCGACAAGTGGTACAGCAGCCAGGAGCGGAAAAAAGTGGAGGAGATCCTTCAGGATCACAAGCTTCAGATGAAGGACGTGGACGGCTGCCTGAACTTCATCAACGTTGGCATGGAGCGCCTCCGCAACTTCGAGCTCCCCGATGCGCAGGGTGTAGACGATGAAGTCGTCAAGATAACGAGGGTGGCGCAGATTTTAGGCAGAGACTCGGGTGTCATGGTGCCAACGTCAGGACAGCACAAAGCATTGCAGGGCCTGGCGGCTAGTATGGACATTTATTTTGAGGAGCAACAGAAACTTAAGAAGGGCTCGGAGACCAAGCTGGCCAGGAAAGTGAGGGAAATGGCTAAGCAGATGAAGAGTGGTTTGGACGAGCTCATGCAGACCCGCAATAGAATACGGTCTGCAATGGAGTATGCAGAGACACAACGGTGACACAACGGACAGAAGAGGAGGAGGAGACTGACTCTTAACAATGATCTTTTTTCAAAACATTTTCAACATTTGTGGATATTTGCCATTTACTTTATAGAGTTGGTGATTGTTCTGATGTTTCTCCAAATTCAAGTTGTACAGTCTACCTAGTATAATTATCATTTGAAATTAAAGACACAGTTGAATTATACAAAGAACTTCTCTTCTGTTGTCTGAAATTCTGTTGTCATTCTTATGATGGAACTTCTATTGTTTATTCATTATTCAGTCACTGGGGCTGGTCTTTCCACTTCTCATTCCATTCCATATCCATACAGTAGGCTTAAAGCAATTGTTATCAATAGCCGGAATCCCAGGCCCTCATAAGAAGCAGATTGTACACCAATGGGCTGGTTATGGCCAGGCTAATCCCAATAGAAGTAGTGATGTCATCTTCCCCTCAGTTTTTGGAAGAATCCGCAGTTCACAGTCCAGGACAGGCCTCTCTCTCTCTCACCCTGGGGACATGCCGCCTTATCTGGGATGACTCATCTCCCCTGCTCTGACATCATATCTTTGAGCCAAGTTTCCATCAATGGAAGATCTGCAAGTAGCAATGTTGTAATGATGATAATAAACACTATAATTGCGATGGTGGTGGTTGTTTGGAACCCCTCCCCCTTCATGGAGCTGTCAAGCATGAATAGCATGTTTTGGTTCCCACCTTGTCGTTTAGACACCTCCTCCTGTCCTATCATATGCGTCACAGTCAGGGCCATCGCAACAGGACAGGCAAACCAGGCAATTGCCTTGGGCCCCAGGCTGAAAGGGGCCCCCAAGAATGACTGTTTAATCATTTTAGTAGTTTAGTTGGTGGTGTTTTTCAATCAAATATGACAAGAGTTAGACAATTGCAAGTTCAACACAAATAATTATATTGATGAAAGTTGCTTGAAGATTATAACAATGTGGTTTATGTAGTTGTTTATGGAAGGTGAAAGGCCCCCATGCCCTGTTTGCTTGGGGCCCCCTAAGTACCTTTGAAACGGCCCTGGTCACAGTGACTGAGCGCAGAAAGGATCTGTGTGTGGGCCAGGTACTGGTATGCTCAACAGAAGGGCGTTGACTGAGACAGCAAGATCTAACCAGAGGACAGAGTTGTGAAGGTTACACCAATGGCAATCCGTTCCTGAATGAATCATGATTTAGTGCAGTCAACCATCAAACAATTAGCTGGGCTTATGATTAAAATTTGGTAATGTGTAAACCGATTCCTGCAATACACGTAAAATTAATAATTACCTTGATGGAAAAAATCTTGCAGGTATAGAGATCTTAGCGCTCTTGATGAGAGACTGATTGTTGTCCTGAATTACTTCAAATGTTGATAAACAGGTTTGGTTGGCTTGGCTGTTCCATAGTGTCTGAAGTCATCTGAACTTGACATTTTAGCATGTCGACAAACAAAATGCTTTCGCTTCAGTGATATGAGGGGAGCGTGAGATGAGGATTGGAGGCATTATCATTCTCTCAGCTCAGTGAGTGGAGGGAGCTGCTTGGAACATGGCTAAGGTGAGAGAATTCATCTGCTTTACAAAAAAAATTATTCAGCTACATTTTTTTTATGTTGTAAAAATATTATATGTTTGTTGCTGAATGAACAGCGAGATGGATTTTGATAATTGTTGTCTTGTCAAACTGTGTCAAACAAACTGTAGGCCGACAAATTTAGACCTGATCTAAACAGGATCATGTTTACAGGCCTTTCAATTGCAGACTGTAAGGATAAATGTTAATGCTTCTAGACATGAGGATGTGAAACAATAATATTGTGTATGCAAAAGCAATATATCTACACTGTATTATTATTTTATATATTATAGACAGTTTGCTTTTGCATACTGTATATGCTATTCTCATTTCATCGTTTCACTGTCCACGGCTACTAAGTCATTTGGCATGTCATTGTGACTTTGCTTCCACACCTTGGTCTAAGAGTTGGACTGTAGTCTGTATTACACAGAGGAACAAGAATGACATTGGTTTAAATGTCATCATGCCCTACAAGTAACCCCAAACCCAAAGTATTGAGCTGATAAAGAGATCTTTTGAAATTGCAAGCAAGTAGGAAATTACAAATAAAATGCAACAAACACAAGTCAAAAACAATGAATAGATACATGCACACTATAGAACAACACACAAATGTTAGATGAACAACAGATACCGAGGCTAAGCAGATCTCTTAAGAGATCTTAACACCACTGGAATCTGCAAGGCATTTTATCTGTTGTCTTTCTGTCCCCTGATGTTTCCATGCAGTGGCATGCAAAATGCATGTTTCTTACGCTTATTGTGATGCATGTTTCTTACGCTTATTGTGTGAACCCCCCAAAGCTGTAGCTGGACTGATTAATATAAGTAGATGGTCTAAAGAGTATATATTACCCACACATATCAAATACTCAAGATTGGCACCAACCATATAGGATCATATTTCCAGACCAGTGTGTGTAGTAGCATGGGGAGGCAAGCAGATGGTTGGCCCTCATTCAGTTCTGTGTTTTGATTTCAGAGAGACTATGGATGGGCAATTCCACTGCCCCCACAATCCTCGCCGAATGCCTGGAGTGGAGAGGATCAGCCACCAAGCTACGAGGAAACACTTATGACTACACCGAGTCACCTGTTTCAGGTAATCTAAGAATGCCAGGGAAAGTGATGTCATTTTAATTTTGAGATCTGTCGACTCTGCAATTATACTGTAAATACACTAAGCTGTACCTTGTGATACAAAAACTATCAATTTTGTCACCTCATAAAGGCCAAATATAGATAAATATACACTGTATGTCATAACTCCCCCCTTTTGTTTTGTTTTCATCATTGCCAGACCTCAGCACCACCTGTTGCAGCATTCCCTCCATACCCTGCATATCCCACCCCTTATTATCCTCCTCCACCTGCCTATACAGCACCTGATGTCAAATCATCCGAGAGAAGACAGTCCTTTGAAGTTCAACATGCCACGGTATTGTTCATACTGCTCATGATACTGGAAATCAGCATTTTGCTTTTTAGTTTCTCAGGCTGTGCAGGTGTTTTAAAATTTTAAGCTTTAAGTGTTAAAGGCTATGTGCAGTATGAATTATTAGGTTCTATCTGCATTTGATGTGTTACAAAATATCCCATATCCAATATATGTAGGATTTTGATGTTTCGTATTTATTAGGGTGTGTGTTACTTTAGGGCAGGGGTGCTCAAAGTATTGACAGGTGAGGGCCAATTTAGGGACCAAATGTTGAACTGAGGGCCGCCAAAGGGGTGTTGATAAAAAAAAAGAAAAAGAAAAATCCCTTTTGTCATCATTTTAATGACCATGTTGTATCTCTGTAGTTTACATATACTGAAATAAATAAAATGCCTATGGATGCTGCTAACCATCACAAAATGGAGATTCATTCTTTTAAAACAATGTATAGTTTTAACAGTTTTACAGGTATTATCAGATGTTCCACGGGTCACCAGAAATATTTCCGCTTGACTAATAACCTGCCAATACGCCATGTATTAATGATACATCAGAGGTGTATTAGGGATACAAAGGTATTGACATGTACAACAGCTGAACTGATAACGCTCAATGACTCCAATATGCCTCACTATAATCTCCAGCCACCGCACTACAGGACAGAACAGCAAACCAAACCCTCAGCTCCTCCCCTGCCTCCACCTAAACCACCAACTCCACCACAGCGCCCCCACCAGGGCACCAAAGGAACTGCCATGGGTACTTTGTCAACAAACAGCAGCAAAGCTGAAGGCAACTCAAATGTGTATGGTCAGCAATCCACTCAGGTAACACAGGTAAGTTCTGTGTTTTCCCGGTGTGGATTGTGCTACTGATTTCCCATTTTAGGAGCCAATTTGTGACATTTAGAAGTATCAGTAAGAGTAAAATGTGTTATTAGAGCAATGTTATGACGTATATTTATGATTTATTGTTTAGATTTATACTGTATGTCACTTGTTGAATTGGTGTAAATTTATTTATTATGCCAGGTTGATGTGTAAAAGGACAGAGAAGTAAATGCAGAGGTATTGCTGGGAGTCTTTCCATTCTGTGTTCTAAAACATACAAATGTATTGTATGTGTTCAGGGCCTGCGGCCTCATCGACCACCTCCCCCTCCCCCCACTAGAACCAAGACTCTAACCAGGCAGGATACTTTTGATGCAGGCCTGGTAGGTGCTGTGTGTGTGTGTGTGTGTGTGTGTGTGTGTGTGTGTGTGTGTGTGTGTGCGTGTGCGTGTCCGTGTGTGTGTGTGTGTGTGTGTGAGTGTTTGTGAGAGAGAGAGGGGGGTGTTGGTTGTGGATGCCTCTGTGCATTTAATATACCCTTATGTATTAATAGATTGTATTTTACATCCATTTGCATATTCCATCTTTCCCTCCGTACTCTTAGCTCACTGAGGAGTCGCTGTATGTTAACCCAGAAGAGCTCAATCCCAAAGTAAGTGTGAGTGTGTGTGTGTGTGTGTGTGTGTGTGTGTGTGTGTGTGTGTGTGTGTGTGTGTCTGCCTATCTAAATTTACTCTTTCACAATTTCCTGCAATATAAATAAACCAGTATATCTATCTATTATCTATCACATTGTTTTTCCTCTCATATGCAAACTTGTGTAGCGCTCGTCTGTCTCCATCCAAGAACCGCTGTACATCGAGGTACTGCCAGCTACTGAGGTTAGTTTCTTTCTCTCTCTGACCCCCTTCTCTAGGGTTGTTATTTTTTATTATCTCTTTAGTAAACTTCTCCGAATACATAACTGCCTTTGGGCGCATACTGTGAGTGTGTCATATACAACTTGTGTCCAGCAAGTGAGAAAAAGCTGTGGCTGCTGTTTGTCTTGTTAGATAGGTATTTACATTGTGGAAGTGCTTTACCCAGCTGCAGCATTGTTTGAATAACATTGCTTACCCTCTATTCCACAACCGCACAGCCTCACAGACCTCCCCTACACCACTCCGCCTCTGATAACCCCAGAGCTCCAAGGCCCATCAAGAGCCCTCTCACTCCACCGCTGCCGGTAAAACTAGGACTGAGAACTATCACTGATTTTATTTATATCGTTAATTAATTACTTAAACAGAGACATTCATGTATTAATCAACTTGTAACATATAACTGGGCCAGAGCTATAAAAATTAGCAAACGAAGAGTTCATTAGCAAAAGCCTCTAAATCCATTTTCCAAAATATTCAAAATCTCTGTTGTTTTATTAATAATTTCCAGGTAATCGAAGTCAAACTACAATTGAAATATGTTTATCAAGTGCAAAAAAATAAGACCAAAACAATTCAACTGGAGTTGGAATGATAGCAGAGTTTATCAAAATTGTATAAAATATTTTTGTAAATTAATTGCAAATGGCTTTTAAAGGCTTTTGCAAATGAACTCTTCCATCTTTAGGTGAATGTTTTAATTGGGCCGTTTGTTTTTATTATTATTATTTTTACATTTCTCCTTTATTACAGGCTGAGAGACAGCTCCACCATCAGCTCTCACTGCCAGCCAGGTTGCCACGGGGTTTGGAGAATGTTCACAGAGTGTCTAAGGTTTGCTAATGTGACCATGACTGTGTCCGTCTTGTTCACATGACTCATCGCGTCATCGCGCTATAGACAGATAGTTAGTTAATGTTTAAGAACTGAATTTTTTTCCCACTCAATGTGGGAAAAAATGTGTCATACAACAAACTCAGATAATTCATTAAGAGTAAGTTTTGCTTGTTGTCCTCCCCTCCCACAGGAAGAACTGGATATACTTCTAGATTGGTGGAACACGGTCAAAGGTGAGAAGCCATTGTTTTCAAGTTAAGATTTTTTTTTTTTTCCGTCTGTGTGATTCCTGTTATATTTATAGCTCTGGGGCCACCCAAAGTGTTTTAAACACAGACAAACTGCTGTAAGTCCATAGGCATTAGGCTCAGAGTGAATGTTGCTGTACGCGCCCCTTAAGTTGAAGTTCAGAGGTAACATTCATCCATCCCATAATTCCATTGTGTGTTTCAGAGACAGAGCCCGTTTCTCACCAAATGCATGAAAACAATATAAAGTATGTACTTTCCGAATACAGTCTAAAACGACTCTTGGACTCTTGATGACTCTTTACTCTCATAATGTAATTTATAAAATGTTAGTTAATTTGCTTGCCTGTTTACTCACTCTGGGTTGTACTGTATCTAGGGAGATCACTAATGACGCCCACCGGGTGAGACTGGCACTGCACCTGTTTGAGGGCCTGTTCTTCTACCGTGGTCAGATCTTCAACGACCACATCACCCAGCTCTACTGCATGGCAGACAAACTAGACGACCTTCACAAGAAAACAAAGATCGCTGGCATCGCTAGTGGCACGACTGGAGCAATCGGCGGGGCAGCAATAGTGGCGGGCGCGGTCTTGGCACCTCTGACCTTCGGAGTGACTTTAGCCGTGGCGGCGGTTGGCGTTGGCGTGGCTGCAGCTGGGGGTGTGACCGGTGCATCGGTGGCCATCAAGAACAAAATGTCCGACACCAAGGAGAGGAAGAAGGTGGAGGAGCTCATGCAGACCTACAGGACTCAGATGGAGGAAGTGGAGGCCTGTCTGAAGTTCATCAGCACAGGTCTGGAGAGCTTAAGGAAGTATAACCTTGGGGCCATGCGGGGCATGGAAACGGACGCGCTGAGGGTGCTGAGATTGGCACAGGTGGTTAGCAGTCAGTCTTTCCACCTGAGGCCCACCGGAAGAGCCTCTGGTATCCTGGATGGCTTTGCCATGAGCATGGACATGTACTTCACCAAGGAGGACAAGGAGAAGTTGAAGAAGGGCTCGGAGACCAAATTTGCCAGGAAGATACGGGAGCTAGCCAAGCAGCTGAAAGCAGGCCTTGATGAACTCGTGCAGGTTAGGGACACGATTCGCTCAGCCGTTCAGAAAGTTGTGATACGGTAGACTGTGAGCTTTGATATCAGGTCAATGTGACATACAACTCGGTGAAATTAATGCCTAAAGGTCAAGACTACTTACCTCCACATATTAAGCTCAAACACCTCTATGAAGTGTATGTCTGTATTATGGTGTACACCTCTTTCAGGTACCCAGACAAATTGTTTAGTTTTGTATATAATTCATATACTGTATCTGTCATATCTTCATATAAGAGCACTTAAAAACAAGGGTTTAGAAAAATGTTTATAATTTTTAGAATATTGATATCATATGGATTTTAATTAAAACTGAAAAACACTGTGCCTTTTCTTAATTTAAACAATATTTAATCTTGAATAGATTCAGACATTTTTTATTTTATTTACAGTATGTTGTAGATTGCAAATATAGTTAACTAAAGTGAGGGATGGATGTCTGTCATGTCCCTCAATCCTCTTTCAACAGAGAAAAATGACTTGGTGATTATAATGCATGGACCTCTACAGAGAACTGAGGCAGCATGTGATTATGCCATTGGTTAAATTTAGTAGTATAGGCCTACCCAATAAATAGACCCTGATCCATTCTGACCTCCTCTAAAGTTCTGAATTCAGATTAAAAAAAAAAAACACTCTGCTTTTACCATCTCTACTATTATGTTCTCGATTTGGACATTACACATAAACTTGAATGCATTCAAGCAAAAAGTTGTGGCCCAAACCTGAATAGTAGCTCAAGGAAAGTTGTAACCTCACTCGTATCAGATGATGCGTTTCGCTGCAAGCATCTCCAGGCAAGCGTCTGAGCTCACTACCGCAGGGAAGGATTTCTAGATGAAAATGAGACGGACGAACCAATCAGGAGGGCTATTCTGTTTTGAAATGGTGGTTTCTGGTTTTCCCTTCATAACTGAAAAAGTTGTTATAAGCCCGCACATCCAAACCTGACCTGGGAGCAGGACAATCAAATAAGTCTATAAAAAAGAAAAAAGTCCGCTACAACCGGGATTTATTGCTCCCGAAATGCAACGGAAAAAAAATAAAAAATTGTGGGAGCAATAAATCCCGGTTATAGCGGACTTTATTTCCCTTCATAACTCTCAACCAGCGTCATCAGTTGGTTTCAATGTGAGTGGTTGAAGTAGCAAGTCAATACAGATGACGGACAAGTCATTTATCCAATCATATGCAAAAGATTTTTGCCCTCTGAAGCAACTGTCAGATGGATTGTGTAAGTGCAAATGCTTGCAGCGCAACAAATCATCTCACGTAAGTGAGGGTAGGAAAGTTGCGGAGAAATAGGAGATTTTCTACACACCAGGAATAGTAAATAAATAAGAGGAATCCTGCTCACTCTCACCTAGTGCTTCTACCAGGAAGACAAACTGCTCACACAAAAACAATGCCTGTTAGGGGCAGTCAGCACACAGGCTACGGTGACAGGGGTTGTCTTGGTACCTGTTGTCTTTGGCATTGGATGGGGCTATGCTTCTTCGTGTGTGTGTGTGTGTGTGTGTGTGTGTGTGTGTGTGTGTGTGTGTGTGTGTGTGTGTGTGTGTGTAAACCCATCTGACTTTAGGATGTGTATGGGTTCTTGTTAATGTGCTTACTTACTTTAGCATATGAGGCCTACTGTTTTTTCACTAGTTTTCTGTTCACTAGTTTTCCAATACACTTATTTTTACATACACATTTCTGAATGTGATATTATTGTGTGTGTGTGTGTGTGTGTGTGTGTGTGTGTGTGTGTGTGTGTGTGTGTGTGTGTGTGTGTGTGTGTGTGCGTGCGTGCGTGCGTGCATACGTGTGTGTGTGTGTCTGGCTTAAAAAAGAAGGTAATGTTCATCAAAACACAGACACAAGTCTGCTTGAATAAATCTTGCTGACATCCTGGTAGCAGCTCCAGTGTCCATGACTAAGCTGGTTTTGATGAGAACTATGTGGGCTATGTGTGTCCAAGACCAGTCTTACTACTCAGGCTGAGGAGAGCAGTGACGGAAGCTTTTCCACTTGTCACCACCCACAGCAAATAAAAAACAGGAACCACTCTGTCACCTTCAGTCTAGGTGTACAGTACGTGAACAACAGATCACTTAGAGGGAACTACAATACTCCCCATTAGACTTTTTTCTACACATACCAGCGATATGGCGGGGGTAAGTCATTTTATTTTTTTAAAGTGATGATTATGATTATGATTATGAAATGATTATGGTATGGAGATTAGAGTTAAAAATGTAACTAAATTAACATTTTAAATGTATACAGCACATTAAATTAAACAATTTAGTGACATCAAAAACAATACCAGTAGGCCTAATATTTTTTTGTACTTTAATGTTTTATTATTAGCTTGATAGTTTTATAACATGTTGTCATATAAATGTATGAAAGAAGTGAAATAAGTATATTTGTTGTTGTCCCCTTATGTACCGTCTTGGTTGTTATAACGACACAGTTACACAACTGTAGTCAGTAGGATTATTTTGAGTGTCTTGTGAGTGTCAGCTGACTTGTTTTGTGAGTAGCCTAAAGCCTCACTCAAGAGAACTGTTCATTCATGACACACCAGTATTCATATTCGGTCATCTTAATGAAATACCTCATTTGTCCAGCGTGCCTCTCCAAGCCATTCCTGACACCTTGTCGCTTGCCTGATGTCATGTCTAATGAAAGCTAAATATATTTGTTTCTACCCAATGTACTCTTTCGGTCTTTATTGTCTTTACTTCTTGAAAATCTGGTATTATTTATTGTCTTTTGTATGTAGCCGTTAGTACACAAGCCCTCCTCAGGGAAATGCTTTGTGTTTCCGGAGACATGTGACACTCTCACCCTCACATTTCAGTCACATTCAAATTCATTAATTCACCTAACCACCATTGTTGGCATTAACAGTTCTCGTCACCAGAATGAGCTAATGTGTAATCTTAATATCATAGAGTCGACTCACAAGGAGAACTAACCTTGAAGCTGACACCTTAGAGCTGATTGTTAGGCCACCAGAGGCCAGCATGCTTTAACCCATGTCCTGCGCCCAGCACGTTTTCATTGGTTCTCATTTGTTCTCAAACTGGGGTCTAGAGACCCCCAGGTTCTCATTGGTTCTCAAACTGGGGTCTAGAGACCCCCAGGGGTCAGCAGCACATGGCCAGGGGATCCATGAAAAAGTTTGCTACAAAATAGCATGTAGTTTCCTGTGAAACAAATGCATATAAGCCTTTATGGTTAAATTTTGTGTTGCAATTATGAACAACATGAAAACCTGAACAACACCTTGAGAAGAGACAGTGGGACAATGGCGGCTGTGAAAAAATACTTCCTGTCCAAATCAAAAAACCCCCGCTAGACTAATCGGAAACGTTTTAGCCACTATTTTACCTTGGATTTTTTTTATCCTCCATGAGCAGTTCCCGGTCCTATAAACATTGAGATCCCCTGTTTTAGACTATTGGCCAGCATACTGTAAAAAGTGATTCATTGGATCAATGTAAAAAAAAAATAGGTTAGCAATTCAAAATAAAGATTTTACATTGACCTAATCTAAAAAAAACATCATTAAATTATGTTTTTTAGATTAGGTCAATGTAAAATCTTTATTGTGAATTGCTAACCTATTTTTTTACATTGATCCAATGAATCACTTTTTACAGTGTTATGTTACTCCCTCATTCATGTTTGTTTGTTGCGCTGTGTGCTTTCCTAGAGTAACTCTGGATGGGCAATGCCGCCAGCCCCACCGACCAATCAGAACCCTTGGATGAGCCAGGGGGACCAGCCACCAAGTTATGAGGAAGCTCTCTCGGACACACGGAGTCACTCTCTTCAGGTAAGAAAATAACCTCCAGCCACTTCCTGGTGAGATCTGTTAAGAGATAAAACATAGACAAACTCAACAAACAGGATTTTTTTGTGTGTGCAAACTGAAGACAACAAACAAATGTTGGCAGCAATAATAACAAACGCAGACAGTAATGGAAAAAAATGTAAGCTGTATGTTGTGAACACGTTTTTATCATGAAAGACCAAATACCGTAATTTCCTGACTATTAGCCACGGCTTATACATTGATTTTGCAAAATTTCTTCCGCTATGAGGTTAAAACAGGGGGGGCAGTTAATATGGTGTTAATATAGTTTTGTTTTTTTAACTTGCATAAAACATTGTCCTGCGGCTTATACACAATGCAGTTTATATGCGGGAAATTACTGTAGTGATAACTTAAATACTCTCCTTTTTATCTTTCTGTTTTCTTTTTTTAAAATACATTTCTGTTTCCACCAATGCTATAGGCTGCAGTTGTGGCATACGCAGCATCCCATGGTATCAATCCCATGTATCCTCCTCTACCTCCATATGAAGCCCAGGCCCCTGGAGCCACCTCCACCTCGCTGTCTCACTATCCAGCTCAAGCACCAGGGACCAACCCATTCTCCACCAACCCAGCCCATGCCCCAAACACCAACCCATTCTCCACCCATCCAGTTCAAGCACCAGGCACCAACCCAGTCTCTCCCTATCCAGTTCAAGCCCCAAACACCAACCCATTCTCTAACCATCTAGCCCATGCCCCAAACACCAACCCATTCTCTAACTATCCAATCCAAGCCCCCGTGGGCAACCCACTCCCTCACTCAACATCCCAGAGAAGAGACTCACTTGGAGTGCAGCGTGTTATGGTAGGTTATACTCTTCCTACTGGTGAGAAATACTTGGAAAAAGGAAATTAGCTTTTCGCTTTGTTCTTATTACATTCTGTACTGTGTACTAGGTTGTATCAGTATGGTGCAAAAAAGGTATTATGATATAAACATGATTGTGATACTTTTGGTTGACCACAAACATGAGGCCCCCCGTTGTGCAAATATGGATAGCAAAATAGTCACCTATTTAAAGATTTCCTGTTGTTATTGGACAAAAATATAGTTCCATTTACAGTAAATGATTACCATTTCAAAGCATGCATCCAGTAAGAACATGTTTTTTTTCTGTTTTTCTTAGAGTAATGAAGAACTCATGGCATGGTGGAGGACTGTGAAACGTGAGTGCCAAATCAAACTAACCTTCATCATCGCTAACAAAAGCAACAGTTCCTGACTCATGTGCTTTTTACTGGTATCAGTACGGAGTTAATGGAAGGCTGCCAGCTAATGTTCAGGACTTATTTGCATAGTATGTCAAGAGACCTTACTGCAAGTGCTCACAAAGCAGAGTCTGACGTTTCTCAATGTGTCGCGACAGTTATCAACTCAGAAATGTGCTCTGGTTAAACACTACACCCTCTGTGCGTCTGTTGACAATGATAACAACTTAAAGTCATATGTTTGTCTTTCAGCATGGGAAAAAATGTCGCATTCTCCAGAGACAGAACCTAGGTAGGTACCTTTAAGGCTCTTATGAACAGGCTCACTGGGGTGGGGTAAATTCCATTTTTATTTATTTACTCCATGTTTTAGATCTTGAAAGATTTTGAGTGCGCACTGCATATGTCACCGAGGTCGGGTTGAACACTCTTGAAGCTGCCACCTTGTCAACGTCAATGAACCCATGGCATGGGAATTGATTTTGAGTGTGTACTGCATACTCTAATGATATTAGTAGAGTACACTAGAATTAGATATTAGTACAGTATAGTATTAGTCCATACACTGGTGCTGTTTCCCACAGTTACCAGAATGGCTCAATCCCTGTGTGTCCTCTTTAATCCCTAAACCCTAAAACGTCTGGCATGAAAGAACCAATCATGAAAGTCCATTCATGCCTTGAGAAGCTTCCAGGGTTTAGGGTGTATAACTTTGGAGGGAGACTTTGGGATTGCAAATGTTCTGTATCAGTTTATTAATATGGATCGAAAGCCTTGAAAGTGGCTAGTATATTTGAGGAACTCTATTTGACTAAGATGTGACACCAGTCTCATTTGATGATGCATGCTCTCTCTCTCTCTCTCTCTCTCTCTCTCTCTCTCTCAGGAAGCTTGCTAAGAAGGTGCATCGGGTGCAGAGGGCCATTCAGCTGTACCGCCTCCTGATGTCCACCCACGGCCAGGTGCTGCAGATGCACATCAATGAGCTGCAGAGGGCCTCCGAGAGCATCACCAAGGCCTACAACGCCCTGAAGGCAGCGGGGGTCACGCGCGGCACCACCGGCGCAGTAGGGGGCGCCGCAGCCGTGACGGGCATCGTCCTGGCCCCCTTCACCATGGGCGCCTCCCTGGCCATAACGGCGGTTGGCATTGGGGTGGCGGCGGCGGGTGGCCTCAGCAAGAAATCGGTCAAGAAATCGGCGATAAACCAGGACAGAAGGGCCCTGGAGGCTAACGTGCAAGACTACCGCAACAAGCTGGAGGACATTCAGAACTGCCTCCAGTTCATCTACACGGGGATGGAGCACTTGGGACGGAACAACCTGTCCATTTTAAAAGGCGTAGACATGGACGCCGGGCAGGTGGGCAAGTTGTTGGAGCAGGCCGGGGTGGTGGCGCAGGGGCTGGGAGCGGCTAGCAGGTCGTCCGATCTCCTTCGAGGATTCGCAGGGGGCATCGGGAGTTTCTACAGCAAGAAAGATCAGAAGCAGTTAAAGAAGGGCAAGGAACATAAATTTGGCAAAACTCTCTACAAGGTGGCGGGTCGACTCCAAGCCACACAAACTGAGCTTACACAGGTGTCAGATTCGCTCGGCAGATTTTGATACATATGTCGCCTTACCAGACATACAACATTTAGAGGACACAAGAATATTGGCACTGTATATGCTCTACACCCCATGTTACACAACATAATGAAAGCATAGACATGAAACTTATCAGGTTTTACCTGAAAATTGTGATTGTAAACTGTGTTAAATTTATTTTATACCTTCAGCACATAGAACATTCTTTCCTTTGTCTGAAGCACAGTTTGACATACTGTACAGTACAATATTTTTCGACTAGTTAACACTACAGTACATAATCATACTGTTCTGTAAAACTGTATTATGTTATTACGTGACTTGCTTTATATTGCCTTCATCATCTGTAGATATCAAATGTACTATTCTGTATATTAAGCTATTTAAATTGTGTATTACTTCTTTGTTTGCATACACTCTCTGTGTTGTCTTGTAAGGTTGTACTGAAAAGACAATGTGATAAGAGTCACTCGCTCCACTGTAAAGAACCCTTTCCTGATGTAAATAAACACATTACATAAAGTTTGGTACTTATTATTCATAGTTGAATGCTACGCTTTCTCATTGTTTCACTTTGTGCTTGTGCACTTTTTGGATCTGGGGCCTGACACCTGGCAACTCTCAACATGCAGAATCTTCCTGATATATTTCTGTGAAACTACAAGGAGAGGCAGGAGAGAGAAACACATTGAGAACCATACTGTTATGGCCTTGCTAGGTAGTGTGAGAGAAATTTCCAGAGTGTGTATGTAACCAGTTGCAACTTTAAATGTTTTACCAGTTGTGCCTAGTCAGCGAACTAGACTTTGGAATGTTTGCCTAAACACCATTGCTTAAACCAGTTGCTCAATTTATGGACCCAGTCATAAATCACCACATGGCATGAGAGTCTTCTGTGCCCCAAGGGTCCCAGAAGTCACGCACATTGTGACAGGGAAACACAAGTTGTGCCAATCAGTAACCAAAATGTTTATGGCTTTCCTGCATGTTGGGGGGTTGCTTGTGTCCCAATAAATGCTTCTCTCAAGCTGTGATCTGGGAGTTGGAGCCAGGACCTGCCCCTGTGGCAGTGTCGCTGTCCTTTCTCCCAGCGCTAGTGTCTGTACAAATGCATTAAACTCTTTGACTGATTTTGTCGGGCCGGCTCCATTGATTAGTAGTTATGAACATCTAATAATTACTACATTTCTGGTGTCAGAAGTGGGATTCCATAATTCTGCAACACAGGATGAAGTCCAGGACAACGCCACGGCTTCTCGGAACCGCGCACACTGAGAAGAAACCGCTTTGAATTTAATTTGGTGAGTCCGGGACGACATCCGTGGAGCAGACTGACGGAATTCCCGAACGTGCTGGAGCGGCCGACAAAGGTTAGTAAAGAGTGCTGAATTGCACATTTAATTGTTGTGGTTAATTCAGAAAGGCCTGTAAGTTTGCTGTTCTTAGAGGAACAGAGTGGGTTGAGGGTGCCTTATCGCTATTAAATCGGGCGTGATTAATAGGATAGTTGGTGTCTTTTGAAGCTAGCTGGCTGCTCTTAGAGGAGCAGTGCGGTTGCCTAGGTGTGCCCTGAAAGAGGGGTGTTTGACGTCTGTGCCTGAAAGAGGGGTGTTTTGCGCATGCTCAGGGAGCGGCGCGTGCTCAGGGAGCAAGTGAGGAGTCGCATGTCATTATCACTGTGCAGAGGCACCTATTACAAAGATAATCGACAACCTCTGCGTGAGGGGGATCCACGCAGTGACGGTTTTTCGCTGTTATTCAGCGGATTATCCAGGCTATTCTCAGGGAGAATAGTGGCGACTCTGAGGGGGTGTTAGACGCATTCTCAGGGAGAATAGCGGGGGTCTAACACAAGTGTACACTGTAACATCTGTATCAGTACTGAATATTGTGGCCATTATTGTTGAGAGCGGTGTAGCTGTCAGCTGTATCGGGGTGTGACTGCCTCGACTGTGTGTCTGTGTTTGTGCTTGTGTATGTGCGTGCGAGAATATTAACATATGTGTACACGTTAACATCTTTATCAGTGCTGTTTAAGCATTCTGATATTTCAAGACGTAATGTAATATAGGAGAGATGAATTACTCGATTGATCTGTTTCCTCGTGTTGAAATATTGGTTGCTTGTAATATTGTGGCCAGCACTATTGGCTGCGGCCTGGCTGTTTTCAGCTGGGTTAAAGTGTGAGTATGTCGCGACTGTGAGCGTGTGTGTGTGTGCTGAAGCATTGAGCCTAGACTTGCGTGTGTGTAAAGGAGCCGCGCTGAGTTGGCTGTGCCTCGCAATGAACTGTTTGTATCTGTGTGTATATGTGTGTATGGAGTGGCACATTTGACCGTAGGGGTATGGAGAGACAGAGAAGTGTGTATCCATGTGTGTTTGTGTACGAGACGTCAAGGATTTTTACTGAGTCTGCCATAATGCTTGTTTTCATTTTCCGGTGAAATATGCGTCAGATAATTGATAATAAAAAACATTCAGGGGACCATGGAGTTATGGGAATAGAAAATGCAGTAGCAAATAATTGGGAAGCAATTGTGGGGATGGATAGTGGGCATACAGAAAATACTAAGGGGATGGACAGCATAGAATGATTGGGAAATAGGTACGAAGGCAACGTATAGTAGAAATGAATATGAGGGCTAAAAAGCATGTGGAGTATAGAGGTCGGGGATATTTTTCCATCGAGAAGAAAGTATGGGCGTAGAGGGGGCAGGAGCTGGGAAACTAAAGTGAAGGTCTAAGAAAATAGGGGCAGCATTAAGGCTATTGTTTTATTTGAAAAAAAACTCCATGCAGATGAGAGAGAACATGGGTTAACTGAGGATGAAGCCAGGATGTCACGAAATACAGCCACTACCGTGTGTCATGTTTTGCCTCACCAAGCTCACTCCCGTAACCCGATACCAGCCGTCCAACCTTCCCCCGTACAATCAACCAGCAGCATGCGCAACTCAGACTCGCAAAAGTTAGGAGCACTGCAGTGAATATTAACCTGAATGGACTATCAGAAGTGACATGTGCCTCACAGAGCTGATGAGGTATGGGAAGAACTAAAAAAAACTTCAGCAGATTAGCAGATGAGCTCCAGAACCTAACGCATGTCACTCCTGCATGACGAGAGAGCGCAGGCGAACCAAGAAGGAGGAGGGGGAGGGAGGCTAGGTCAGGGGGTAGGAGCAAGGGGAGGCACGGAGCACAGAGGAGAGGATGTGGCAGAACAAAGGGACAATAAAGACTGTGTTGATTTCGCATGATCAGGATTTTGAAGGAGCGAGTATCCTGACCACACCAGTGGAGCAATCCACACCAGCACAGACCAGTGCAGAAAGATGACTTTCAGTCACAGCAATATGATGGCAGTCCCGCATGAACTCAGAATTGTAACTGCATCTTCAACTTGCATATAATCTGAAAACACAGCCCAAACTCTCTATCCTTTCTGCAAACGGAGAATTTTGTTTCATTTTGGTTTTGTTTTACGCATTTTTGATATTGGGTAAGATATTAGCACAGGGAAAATAGATTAACAGCAGGGTTACAATATATGGAAGGCCCATGCATACAACAGGTGTAGCCTATCATTTCATGTTTAAGACCATGTCTGAGCCGTTAAAGGCAAGGCATGAAGTGGTGCATTTCATCATTAAATCATTAACTCCAACTCAATGGTTTTCCCCCTAAAAGACTGAGTCGGTGCGTATATTTAGGCCTAGTGGATTTGCGTGGGCACTGGCATTAGGTGCGGCCCACATAAATGCGATAGAATATGTAGATCACCGGTGCCGACCCAGAGAGTTAGAACACCTGGATGAATAACTTGTATTGTTGTGGACTCATTAAAAACTAATTCCGGAAAATTTTAAGAAAATGGTACCAATTAATTAAAAAGTCGACTCAATTGATTGTGTTGGAGTAGCTACCAGCAAAGAAATTAATGCAGAATGAAAACCGGTTCTAGAGCTGAAAAGTTGGTTACCCATGCTGTTCCATTCGCATGTGAATTGAGAATTGCGATCGAAGGTTTTATTCATCCATGCCGATGTGTCCGCATGTGATTTGGGCAAAGACAGAATGAATGTGATGTGAGAAGGCCTTGGTGTGAAATGTGCGAAGTGCGAAGTATGAGTGAAATGAATGAATGTTACACATTTAAACTGAATAACACTGAACACATAGTTTCATGGCTCTGTAAGCAGAAAGCCAGCTTGTAAATCAAAGTGCGCGCAAATACAACAGAGGAACATAGGGGTCCCTCTGTACAGAGAAAATTAATTATTTAGACTATTTATAACTATTGAACTAGAGACAAGGGTGGCATTAGGCTTCTGCAGAGCCTAGCAACTTCATAAGACAAACCCAAGTCTGTACAAGCTTGCGCAAATTAAATGAGAATCCGACTTGACAACTTGACGTTGACTGACAATTCAAAAGGTTTGGTGAAGAAAATGCATTGCTATCAGCCCATGCATTTGCGCACGTAAAGGGGTGCTGAATTGGTCTACATTAATAGATGGTTATAGTTATTATGAACCCGGGAGATAGGTATTTAACGACAAATGAATCAGCTACTAATGACTTTAACCTTACGCATGGAAATGGGGGACAGCAAACGTTTATATGTGTTTTATATCAGTCTTATGTCATCCTCTAACAGCATGCATAACCCAAACAAACTGCCACAGACTTCACTGCCGCCGACCGTTTGTCTATGTGCATGCCTTGATTATCGCATATAAATCCATAAAGTCAGTGAGAAATGAAGTAGCCTAGTAATAGTTGTCGACATGACTTCAGCTCGCCTGCAATCCAATTGTTACTTTCAGTGTGGCATCGGTAGGGCCCATCGATGGCATTGCGGAAAGACGACTAAAATTGTGGATTGCCGGTTGGAAGAATTCATGTTGACTCATGCTTGAGCTATAGTCCTTAAAATTGTTTTATAATTGTGTTATTATAATAGTATATATGAGTAGGGTCAATATTGTCAATAATGTTGCGTTGAGAAGTGCTGATAATGGAGAAATGCAAAACGTAGGCTACAACATATGTGATGTGCACCGTAGACTACATGAAATTGTAATAAAGATATGAAATAAAACCATGATGCAGAAAACACTAATTGGATGAACACTCTCAAACAGTGCAGTGGTTCAATGATTATCATATGAACGTAATAGGCCTACATGGTCTTCAAAGGCTTTTGAATTGTTGGAAGTTTCATAATTGAAAGTATTAGGCATAGCTATACTTTCAAAGGGGGAGACATTCAGGAATGAAATTTAAAAAATGTAATGGAATTAAAAGAAATAAAATATGCGTATTTACCACAAAACTATAACAGGCGGGCTGTGCCCTGGCTTAGGCTACTCATGCAACACTAGTGACACGCAAGGAGTCACAAGAAATGACGTTAAATGGTGCCTGCAAAGAAAGTCTTAGATCCCAGAGAGTGTTCCATCACAGTAACAAGGTTTCTCCATTATCAGTTCAGATTGCAGAATGTAAGAAAGCGACTGTGAGTTAAATTCGAAAATTGATACTGCTCTGTTTTTATTGTCTTGACAGGTTATGTTGGCGTTCACCGAGGTTGCCATTCACCAAACCTCACCGAACCAGGTTCTCAAAAGGACCAGAGGAGGGCTAAACGAGCCATTGGAAGCAGACTGGCGTTGAAATCCAAACAAGGCTGGAAGGCGCACATATGAAGACACCCGCGCTTGTGGAGGACCATACGAAGAGGTTTAACACCCAATCGAACCAGGCTCTTGGGTGCTCGCAGTGGATTCAAGGAGGAAACATTGGAATCAAGAAAACTGGCGGGGGCACTATCAAGTCGTTGTGTCAACACTGGCTGTTGTGAGAACTGCAGAATGAGATGTTGGTTCATCTGTCAAAAGCACACATTACAGACTGACATCTAGGCAACATATGTCACATTATGGAACCCTTGCTTCAGTTTAGATAAGGTGAAAACGTTACAAGTTTGTTATTTTCTGTTTGTTATTTTTGACAGTGGCCTGGAGCAGGGTAACACCTGTAACAGAAGTGCTGTTGAAGACTAGGGACTAGAGTTTTATTTCAGTTTTATAACTGAGCAAGAATGTTGACGGTTGCCACATTGATTGTGCCTGATGAACATTTGTGGCCCCGCCGAAGACTTCAGTGAGATCAGAGGAAAGGCGCCCATGGACAATATAACGCATGCTGAGTGTGACAGAAGAAATCTTTTAGCTATGCGTGTTTCCATACCAAATCACCAAATGACTCAGTTTGCTTTTGTAATGCATTTTGTTTTTCATTTGAGTTTGAAAGATATACTTTCAAAAGGAGGGAATGTGAGAGAAATTTCCAGAGTGTGTATGTAACCAGTTGCAACTTTAAATGTTTTACCAGTTGTGCCTAGTCAGCGAACTAGACTTTGGAATGTTTGCCTAAACACCATTGTTTAAACCAGTTGCTCAATTTATGGACCCAGTCATAAATCACCACATGGCATGAGAGTCTTCTGTGCCCCAAAGGGTCACCAGGAAGTCACGCACATTGTGACAGGGAAACACAAGTTGTGCCAATCAGTAACCAAAATGTTTATGGCTTTCCTGCATGTTGGGGGGTTGCTTGTGTCCCAATAAATGCTTCTCTCAAGCTGTGATCTGGGAGTTGGAGCCAGGACCTGCCCCTGTGGCAGTGTCGCTGTCCTTTCTCCCAGCGCTAGTGTCTGTACAAATGCATTAAACTCTTTGACTGATTTTGTCGGGCCGGCTCCATTGATTAGTAGTTATGAACATCTAATAATTACTACAGT
>JAODXP020000035.1:7625082-7660606 GCA_027497455.2 Sardinella longiceps | reverse complement strand
CCCATAGAGCCCCATTATGAACCCGGAAATGTTGAGTACACCAAAGTTTTATTGCAGAAATGTGAAGTATGGGTCCCCAGTATACAGAAACTGCCGGATGCTAATTTGCATATGTTGAGCAATTTTTTTAATTAGCATAATTAGCATTATTAGCCAAATCGCCCATTTTCACCACATACTTTTCATTGTATAGCCAATTTCTACAATATATTAATGGTTTTAGATGTTTTAGAGGATGCTGATTTAAGTTCTGGCATTATCATTTCTAATTTCACATCATATATCTTTATTTATTTTAAATAAATTTAAAATTAGATTAATTTTAGGCATAATTTTAGGTATTTTTTAATAGATATTGCTCTTGTGAATGTTGATGCATTGTTTTCAAAATGTAGTGACCCTCTCCTACTACTTTTGAAAATTAAAAATAGTTTTGAATCTTTTTTAGGCTGGATATTATACATTTCTGGAAGAAAAAGCAAGGCAGATATTTGACATACATTGGCGAAAAAAAGTATTGATCACATCAACATTTTTTCCAGTAGATATTTCTGATTGGAATACTCATATGAAAGTGACTAGACTTTATATTAACTAAAGATATCTACATGCAGGTCTAAAGCACACATGGGCAAAATGCAGCCCGGGGGCCGGATGTGGCCCCCACTGTGCTTCAATGTGGCTCCCCAGAATGCCCATACAATTTAAAGGGAAAAAAAAACCCTCAAGATGAGTACAGTAAAGAAGAGATAAGTTGTCTCTGACAGTTGAGTATCTACCAAAGAATGGACACCAAAATATTTTGCTACTATTTTGTGTCTGAAAGGTTTTCTGTTTGAAATGTCAGGGAAGTATCTGTCTTCAAAGAATACAATATTAGCAAACTCTTCAATATAAAACATGCTAATAATGCCCTTAAATTTTTCTGCACTGCCAGGCAGAGTATCTTTACAAAGCAGTCTACCAGGACCAAAAGTGAGCTGTATGTTGTGTCACAAAATTGTCAAACACAGCAAACCATTTTCCGATTTATAAAAGACTGTATGGTAGAGGCAGCTTTTATTATGCTGTAGTCTACAATAATTGCGTCAAATTCATTTGTACCATTTAACCGTGTAATGTTTAATTGCAGTCATCTAATGTGTGGCCCTCCGCTTACTTTGCCAAAGTCAATGTGGCCCTCAGACTAAAACTGTTCCCCACCCCTGGTCTAAAGAAATCAGAACTTTAGAGCCCCAAAATAATGTATGTGTGTCTATGACAAAGCACAAGTAGCAAAATTAACAGGGGGCAAGGGACACACAAAGAAAAAACACTACACCAAGACCAGAAAATGCAAGAGATCACCCACTCTTTGAATACAATTTGACAGTAATTCTGCCTCCTATTGCATAACAATATCAGCCAGGTAGGCTAACGTGTGTTACAAGAATGTCTCCATATCTGCAACCCTATTGTGGCAAATTCATATCAATACATCTATTCACAGATTACAGAAGTTCCTTGCAAATTTTCTTTGTGAATAACAAGTAGGCCTACAGTTGTTACTGAGAAAGCAATATACAGTATATTCCAACACCATGACTTATATTGACTGCCAGAATAGGAAACCTGCAAAATGTTCTGCATGTGTTCAGTTGACAGTGGAACAATGTTCCTCCTTAGAAGCGTAGTTAAGTAGATAACTACTTTTCCCCTGCTAATTCACTTTATTACACCTGCTGCTATTTTGGAGGTTGTAACATTCAGATCATTTGTGTGTGGATTTCCTTAGTTATTAAAAATATCTGGTCAAAATCACCCCTGCAACTTGGAGCCTGCCTCTGTACAATACATATTAATTGGGATTTCTTGAAAACACCCAGGCTACTGTCCTTGTCTGTTCTGTCATCATATACCTTCATCTCTCTCTTTATATGTGCGGTGTTGTGTTATTGTTCCTGCAAAGTAAATTATATAGCCTACATGGCAACATACTCACACAACACCAAGCACACAAAGAGAGGGATGAAGGGTCTGAAAAGATGATGATAGGGCCTTGTCTTGTATGGGATGTACAGTAATAACTTCCACCAAGGAGGTTATGTTTTAATCTGCATCATTGTCAAGGAAACTATTTAAGGGAGGGAATGGGGCTGCATAGGATGGTTTAGTTGGTTGATGGATTAGGTGAGTGGTGGGTTGGATTGGAGGGGGCACCAACAAGGAGCATACAGCATTTCTTTGGCTCAGGGCGCTAACCCAACTGTCAGAAGTCATGTTGAGGGAGTAGGGGATGACAAGGGGAGGTAGTATGCTCTTATATGTGCGAGGCGGACATGGTGATGGTGTACTATTGTATGTGAGGAGAGGGGGGTGGTGATGGGGGTTGTGTGGTGGGCAGTGTGCTCAATGCGGCTGTCTGATGTGATTGTGTGTGCGTGGGTGTGTGTGTGTTGGGGTGGGGGGGCAATGAAGGCAGGGAGATGGAGGTGGTGGAGCAGTGTGATGTATGAATGTTAAAGGGACCTTCCTGATAAGTCAGTGTGTTGTGTGTGTGTGTGGGGCTACAGCATGAAGGTGCAAGGGGAGATGATAATGGGAGTATTGGTGTTTTTGTGTGTTTGTGTGTATATGTGTTTTGTAAAAGATAACTTGAAAAGTACTGCACAGACATGGATGAATATTTTTTGATAAGGGGTGGGAAAGTGTGATGGGAAAGTGTGCTGTTATATGTGGGAAGAGGACATGGTGATGATGTGGGGGTGTATGTTGGGAGGGGGTGTTGTGGCCAGTGTTCTGAATGTATGTTAGAGGCTGTGTGTGTGTGTGTGTGTGTGTGTGTGTGTGAGAGAGAGAGAGAGAGAGAGAGAAAGGGAGGGAGAGAGAGTGAACATGGCAGGGAGATAAGAGTGATAGAAGTGGTGGTGGTGGGGCAGTGTTCTGTATGCATGTTCAAGGGACCTTCCTACTGTATATTAGTGTTGAATAGTAGTGTTGGTAGGTTTTGAGTGTGTGAGGGTGTCTTGTGTACTAGTTAAAAAATGTTGTACAATGTGAGTGTTGGGAAAAGGTTTTACAGTTTTTGGTGGTGGCCAGTGATCCCGAACATTATATCGCCTGAGGGGCCACATTTTTTACTATTTTTAGTGGTACGTAGTTGTTCTAGTTCAGTGGTTCTCAAAGTGTGGTCCGGGGACCACTGGTGGTCCGTGAGCAATCTCAAGTGGTCCGCAAGGGGATTTCCAAAAAAAAAAAAAAAAAAACATTTCTTGAAAGCCAAAGAGAAGTTGTACAATGAATACTATGAGGCAGACCTGTAATTTATATTAAAACTTTTGAGCTATCTGAATTGGAAGTTCCCATAAATGTCAATTTAGAAATGCCTATCGATTTGGTCAGAGGGTAAGGAGTAGCAGCATGCAACTTGGTGAGGAGGCGCGAGGGTAAGTGGTCCCTGAAAAACATTTTTTGAGCAAAGTGGTCCTCGGTCTGAAAAAGTTTGAGAAACACTGTTCTAGTTGATCACACATGGTGATGGGCTTTGGTGGTGTCATCTCATTGGGTGTCAAGAGATTTCATTAATATGTATTGTACAGTTGCAAGATCCAAGTTATGTCAAGCAGCTGTATAGCTTATTCCTCCAGAAATGCAAAAAGATACTTACATTTTTTATCCAAAAAGTAATTTTGAATCATAAAAGTCAGGAAGGAAATAACGTTCACTACACTCACAATGCATCAACGTTCACAAGAACATGATTCTGAAATTCGTTATATAACGCCTTTCAAGGTACCCAAGGTCGCTTTACAGTAGCGGGAGGGGGGGGGATGGGTCAGTTAGTGACTGACAGTGAACATGTGTGTTTTGAGGTGGTTTTTGAAAGACGTCAGAGTGGGGACATGGCGTATGTTGGGTGGCAAAGTATTTCAGGGAGTGGGGGCAGCAACACAAAAGGCTCTGTGCCCTATGGTCCATAGTCTGGTACAGAGGATGGAGAGCAGGTCCTTGGCAGAGGACCACAGAGACCTAGACTTAGAGTCAGGATGGAGAAGGTCAGAGAGGTATTGTGGGGCAGAGGAGTGGAGAGATTTCTAGGTGAGGAGCAGGATTATTATTGTGTATATTGTGAGTACCATAAAGTACCTAAAATTGTGTCTAAAAGTAATTAAAATTAATAAATAAATATAGATATGTGATATAATTTCAAAAGATGATGTCAGAAATGAATTCAGCACCCTCTAAAACATCTATCACCATTGACATATTGTAGAAATTGGCCATACAATGCAAAATATGTGGTGAAAATGGGCGATTTGGCTAATAATGCTAATTATGCTAATTAAAAAAATTGCTCAACATATGCAAATTAGCATCCGGCAGTTTTTGTATACTGGGGACCCATACATCACATTTATGCAATAAAACTTTGGTGTACTCAACATTTCCGGGTTCACCTAGTTGGCTACTAGACTATGTAGACCTACTTTAAAATCAAATAGGCCTATATATGTTATTAATAACAAGAAATTATTTCCTGAATGCTATAAAAACAAATAACATTCAGTCTACTTCCGCTGACAGCAAACGTAAATATTTCCATGACCCACATTACTGACACACACACGCTGAAGAGCTATTTGGCACTATTTTGTTGCCATATGTGAAATGATAGAGTGGTTGATGAACCAATCACAACCAAGTATTTCTGCGCCAGGTGGATTGATACGCAAAACATCACACTGGCGGAAGGATCTATCATGCTGTTATGCGTCCCTATATATTGTCATGTGACTGTGAGACGGAGTTTTTCTACTTTGTCTACATCAGAAACTGTTAGCATTCCGAGCCAGAAGCTCTCCCGCCCAAAATGGCTGTGTAGCGCGTAGCGGCATATTTAGCAGCGGCAACCCCGGCAGTGCATCGGCTAAGTGCACTGGCTTTCTTTGGCAAAATGGCGTAAGTAAACTTTGAATGTTTTCATTAGAAACATGAATTGATGGTCACTCATTCAATATGAGGATCCTAGGGTTACAATGTCATGACATGAATGGACTTAACGTTTGTTAATATCAGCTAATCTATCCATGGGTAATTTTTAACTCGACCAGAAATTTGTTACAGCTGAAAGATAAACTACTTAGCTTGATAAAATGTTAAAGGAATTAACGTTAGATAATAAACAAATCCGGTGGGATGAAAATGTCAGAAGTGTGAGAGTCCAGTTCCTCATCAAATTTCTGAACGATTATGTTCTGTGACTGTCATGTTATTTCTGGCACCAAAGAGCGTCACATGTATTGTATCGACCTAATCCCTGACTGGACTAACCGTTAAATGGTTATTTTTTGTCTTGTATTGGTCATCGAGTAGAGAATGACACGAAATTAAAATAGGAGTGACGATGTAAACAAACTTTAAAGGAAGTCCTGTTGGTAATAAAGACAACGTGGCACTTTTAAAATGGCGACCGTCCTTGCTTCACCCACTGTAGTAGATTGTAGTGGAAATGGCGGTAGGACACATCCCCAGCTGAGATGCAGGCTGGGTGGGTGGAGTCACCGGTCGCACCATGCCCAAATAAGGAAAGCTAATGCTTCTCGTCAAAGGCGGGGGTGATTTCCATGTGATGAGTCTCCTTCTGTTGAGCTTGCCGAGAATAGTCTTGCCAGCTGTAGAAGTGGGAATTGATGGTTTTTAAAGCAACAGTAGACACATAGAAATTATAATGGAAAAGTGAGTGAATTGTCTTGAAATGTGGACAAATATGCATTTCCAGTCGGTCCTGCCAAATGTCAAGTTGTGGCTGATTTTATTAAACACACATATCATATCAGAAAAATCTACTGTAATACAGTGCTTACAGTTCAGTGATCCTCACCATTCTCTTTTACTCTTTATTTCTCATAGGTCTCTCGAGGCAAAAACCCTCAGCTTTGCTGCCGTCGACAGCATAAAACTCCCGCTCGACTTGTCATCAAAACCCCTGCTCCTTGTGTCTCTGACCCGAAGCAGTGATGTCTCTGAGCTCACAACTGGCTATGGAGGACGTGGGGTCCCTGTTCTTGGGGCCCTCGTCTCTTCTGATGGATGACCCACTTGGGCCCCTTCTGGACGATGAAGAGGAACCTCTGTCAGAGGGGTGTGCTTCACCCCATTCTTTCTCTTCCTACGCTGACTCTTCCTCCTCCTCCTCTCCTTTCCCCTGTCTCTCTCCTCCCCCATCCCCTCCCACCCTTCTGGGTTCCAAGGCCGACCTGCTCCCTTCTCTGCCCTGGCTTTCAGCCGATGAGCTGCTGAATGCCCAGATCAGTGCAGAGAGTTGCAAAGGTGAGCTTGTAATGTGTATTTACTGTCCCCAGCTCATTATACGTCAGTGATGTATGAAGAGGGAAGCAGATGTACTGCCTTCCTCTCACGGTCCTCTTTCATCATTTGTGAACATGTCTGTTTATCTTTTGCAGAGGATGCTTTCTCTGGAATGGACTGGATGACCGAGAAGATCGACCTCAACGACTTCGACCTGGACTCTCTGATTGGGTCCTACGAGTCTGATGAGTCGCCCAGTTCTCCAGAAGAGCTCTTGGCCTCCCTGGAGTCCCACATGGAACTCGACATGGAACCACTGCCCTTCCCCGACACCTCTGCTCCCGCAGATGACCTGGCCCTTTCTTCTCCGCTTCCCGAAGACCCTGCTCCCACCGTCATTGCCCCCGTCCCAGAATCAGAACCAGAACCAGAAGTAGCCATCGTTCCCGAGCCTGCTGCCCTGGAAATCGAGATCAAGTCCGAGCCTTCCTCTCCGGCGCCGTCTCCCCTGCCCGCCACCTTCACCCTGGAGTTGGGGAGTGAGGTTGACGTGTCCGAGCTCGAGAAGATGGTGGCTCCGGTCGTTGCCACAGCAACGCCAGACGCCCTCCAGGGCTCCAGCATCGTTCTCTCCCTCTCCCCATCACACATCGTTGTGGTCCTGGCCAGTCCGAAGGAGGAGCTGAGTCCCCCGCCAAGCTCTTGCGAAGAGCAGTCCGACAGTGACAGCGGCATTGGCTCAGACGAAGGTTCTCCTCCCCGATCGGTGCCCTCACCCAGGGCTGGCGGTTCCTCCAGAACCAAGCCCTACTCCAAGCCTGACCCAGACGCCGCCGACTCGCCCGTCGGTGGTAAGGTGAAAACCGTGTCCGGGGCGCCCAAGGTGGTGGAGAAGAAGCTGAAGAAGATGGAGCAGAATAAGACGGCCGCTACTCGCTACCGTCAAAAGAAGCGCGTCGAGCAAGATCAGCTGAATTCCGAGTGTGCGGATTTGGAGAAGCGGAACCGTGAGCTAGCCGATAAGGCCGACTCGATCAGCCGTGAGATCCAGTATCTGAAAGATCTTCTGGAGGAAGTGCGCTCTGCCAAGAACCGCAAGACCAAGGGCACCACGGCCTAGTAACATCAAAAAAGAAGAAACATACTGGGAATTATGGAAATGCTTGGACATGGGAGATTGAGAGTGGAAGCATCAGTATGCTGGTCTCCCAGTCCTGCATTTTTCCCTCTTTGTGTCATAAGTCAGTAGATTTGTGTCCACACAAGTTCTTAGAAAATGTAAAATCATTGACGTAGTGTCGTAACTTAGTGGTAAATGACTCAAGATAACCCAGTGTTGTAGAACCATGACTAACTCCCCTAAATGAAATATCACAGTAGCACATGCCCAACCATCCCACAATCCCTAGTCTCATTTCATTCAGTCTCTCTTCCTGTCCTCTTTTCATTTGAGAAGCAGCTGAAGTCCTCACACGTCGTCCAGTAAGGGGCCTGACACAATTGTGAAATCTTGTTACACACTGAAATCCTTCTGCTTTTGTACATAGGCTTAAAATGCTCCAAGTTTGGATTTTTATTTAATATTCTATTATCACTTTCAGGTCTATTTTTGTGTAGGTGTGTTGGCCTGTACAATGCTCTATTGTTTTCTATTAAAGCTTTATCGAGGCGCAATTCTTGTGAGACTTTTTATTGTGGTATTTGAGAAATGAACAGGTGAAAAAGGTGCCTTGACCTTACAAGAGTAACACTTCCACATTTGAGTAAAGCATAGGTTTGGGGCATTTTTATAAATTCTGCAAGAGGTTTTTTCAAGAGCCATGAAGTAACATTTTCCATTGAAGTAGCTTAACAATGGGTCAGGAAATTCAGGATATCCCTTGTCCTGCCTCTTGCATAAACTAAAGACCTTTTCCTGGAAAATATTTTAGTCTTTAGTGAAATTACAGTAAGACTCTTAGTCTCTGAATAATTGTATGAGGAAAATGCACACAATTCGAGCAGATAAAGTGACTACGTGGGGAAATGACCTTTAACAGGTTCCAGACACCTTCGTGTCATAAAATGTCAAGAATGTGAGCTTTAAAGAAACCCTAACTACACGAAACAACTTAAACAGCTGTCAAAGCGAGAGGGCAATCCCCTTCAACTTCTCTCCTTTTATCTGTTTCCAGACAGACCCGTGTGAAAGAAAAACGAGTGTGTTTAAGGGTGTCAGTGGGGGATGACCGGATTTAGGATCCAGCTGTTTAAATTTAGCAACTAGGGGGAAGGGGGTCTTTGTATAGCTACGGTATGGTCTGTCACTGATCACATTACACCTGCTGTACGCACGTGGGTGTAGGTCAAAATCAAGCACACTAGCCTACTTCAGCCTACCGATATATTATTCTGGTCATGTTTTGAACTCTCGAAACATTAAAAAATGTAAATATTTTGCCAAATGACAAAATATTTTTTTCATACTGTACACAGACCTATCCAAAGATATGTTTAATAAATGTTATTAATGCATAATAATTTAGGTATGTAGCCTACTGAAATTGGTCTCAGATCCTCTTTAGGCCTACAAGTCTTCTAGTCAATCCGCCCAGGTCTGTCCCGACAGGAGAGGCATGGGCTACTTAAAACATGACAGTCAGGAGATTAGAGTGCGCCCTATGGCCTAGTTCTGTGGGTAACCTATATACAGCACCTTAATCCCTTTAGTAACCACAATCAGCAAGGCTTTCTATTCTATTAGCCGTGGGGAAAGTAGCCTATCTCAGAGTGAAACTTGTCAGTTGCATTGCATACATTACCGACATGAAAAGACAGGCAGTATTGGACCTCTTACTTTAGGCCTACAATGTGATAGGCCTAGTTACCTGATAGCCTACACGTGTTTTGGGGGCTTGTTTATTTATAAAAAACCGACGTAACTTCATGTCACAGTGACACCCTTATGCGGGAATTTCCCGGCAAATGTCAGCATGACAATTTAGCGACAATTTACTGGTTGAACAGCAAACTTCAGTCTCTCGTAGAACACTGTCGCGCCGGACTGAGCAGTCGCACCGGCAGGCCACAATGTCGCCTTCTTTAACAGGCTACACTGTTTCATTCTTTAACAGGCTACAATGTTTCATTCTTGCTCGCTTTCTTTTAACCCATATTTGAAACATTGTTTCAACTTTTATTGATCCTTTCACCATCATCCCATGTGTCCAATGCGCCATCTGGCGGTTGTTAAAGTGGTTGATTCATCTCTTGATGACACTACTTCCGTGTATCATACGTGTGTGCTAAACCCATTTGAAAAGTTAGTAGGCTAGACTAGCAGAAAGAACTGATCTTATTTCTAACTTGTCAGTGACTTGAATTTCTTGTATGATATTTGGAAGAGTTTTAAGAAGGTAGGTGGGTTTAACACGTAATCGAACGCCTTGGCCAGGAGTGTTGGTCCATGCAGTTAGCCACAAGCTAAAAGAATTTGTGGAACAGCATGATGCTTGCAACTAGGGCTGCACGATTCAGGGAAAAATATGAACCACGATTTTTTAGCTTAGAATTGATATCACGATTCACTGGCACGATTTTTTTCCTTCATTAAGTGTGAAGTTAATTGCACACATGACAAAACAAATTGACAGTATTGTATTGGCACAAGCCTGTAAACAAAGGCTTCAAAGAACATAAAAGAAAATAAAATGCATAGGCTACTGGCCATGATGCAATATCAAAAATTTCCTTCATCATCATCAAATTGCTGGTCTTTTATAACTAGTTTAATGTTTCTTGATCCAACTCTACATGTAGGCTATGCCAATGAAGGCTTCAATGAAAGAAAAAACATTCAATTGACCAGTCAAGTAGGCTCTAAAATACAGTGTAATAAAACACAAATGCCTACTAAGGTGTCAGTCACAAAAGAAAATTAATATTAATTTGGCCTTTACAAAACAGTATAAATTATATTTTCTTTGGGACAGCTGCCTCTCACCTTGCAACGTTGCTTATAGGGAAGTTATATGCAACATGTTTTGTAAAAAATGCTTAATGTTTTGTTGATTTGCCATTTCTAGTCCCAAATTATTTATTATTTGTTTGTTTTTTTTACTCACGTCATATGACATGGTCATGTGCTTAGTCACTTCTCAGAAAAGATTGGTAACACTTTTTACCGCAAGATTATATCAGCAAACTCTTTCTTGGAAGCACAATAACTTCCGCTAACATGTTCTCTGTAAGCAGGATGGCAGCATGCTCCACCACGGCCCACGGAAGACATGTCATTTGGGAAAACGGGGAGCTTGTGGCCTTTCTACACCCTCACCCCTGGACCCCTGGTACTACTGTGGTGACCCAGAAGACGTCCAAAGGCCCAAGCAGTCTCTTTGAGCTGCCTGAACAGGACTTCCTGAGTCTGCTGCTGGGAGCACGGCTGGTGGGATCTCTGCTGTGCGAGCGCATGGGCGTCAGACGATGCGCTCTCCTCCATCGACCCAGCAGGTGGGAGCCGGGTCCCCCGCAGCTGCGCTTGCTGCCCCTGCACGGCCTGGAGGCCAATTGGAAACCTCATCTGGCCGCTGAGGAGGACTTCCAGCCCCATGACCCTGGCTACTGCACTTCCAAGAGCGGCCCGCGGTGGGACAGTGCCCGCCTTGAGGAGGTACGCAGCCGCATCCGTGCCAAGCTTCCAGCGCCGGAAGCCCCACCCAACTATGCCTTCCACGGCGACAACCCAGCACACCCGGGGCTTTTCTCGCGGATCGTGCGCGGGGAGGAACAGCAGTGGCGCGTGTGGGAGGACGAGGGGCATGTGGCGTTCCTCACCCCTTTCCCCAACACCCCTGGCCTCACCGTGGTGGTGCCGAGGCGGCCGCTCACCAGTGACATCCTCCGACTGGAGGAGCAGGACTACCGGGCGTTGGGCCTGGCCACGCTGAGTGTTGCCCGACTCCTCAGGGAGTCTTTGGGAGCTTGGGCCATCGGTCTCATATTTGAGGGATTCGAAATTGACTACGCCCATGCTAAGCTTATCCCTCTGACCCAACCTGAGGGCAACATGACCTTCTGCCCCCCGAGCCCTCCGTCAGAGTTCTGTGACATTTACCCCGGTTATGTAACATCGGCCAACGGCCCTGCAGCCAGTACTGAGACCCTGAGAGAAATGCAGATTAAACTCACAGGCGCCTAACAAATTAAGAACCTGTGTTAGTTTTCCCCGACAAAAATAAAAATGTTGCCACAAATGTGCTGCACTGCAGCATTCCCGCAAACTAATTTGCATGTGAAAATATGACCTTGTTGCAAACTTCTGCAAACTGCAAATTTGTTGACGAATGTTCATCAAAAGTTTGACATTACTGGCAAACTGTTTTGGCAAATCAGTGGTACATTTGCCACTAGTGGCAATTTGCCATTTTTTTTTTAAACCAAAAACAGTTTGCCACTAATGACTGCTAATGAACGACAAATTTGAAGTTTGCTGCAAATCCCCCACATTATTGCCGGAGGTTTGTGGCATGTTTGCTATAAGGTCATATTTTTACATGCAAATAAGTTTGCAGCAGTATTACATGAAATAAATTTTTGACAATATCTTGTATGTCTGACCAGAGGTTCACTAGTCACGTGTGCTCATGTATACGTTTGTATATTTGAATAAATTGATAGGTTATGTGCCTTCCATGCTGCCTATGATTTGCCTATAATGGGAACATGCTGTATGAGTCATCTTAGGGCTGTAGGCAAATGCCAGGGGAGGCAAATACCAGAGAGGTTTATGAAGGTGAGGGTGTGGACAATTAAAGCATTAGCTCCGCTCTTTTCACCATGTTGCTTCCCTCCATTAAGCCTTTTTTAATCTTTTAATTCTTAAACCAAAACTATACATTTATTGCTCATAATTATATTATTCATGCGATTTGCAAAAATGTACAACCTGCTAACCCTATATACATTTTTCCCCTTTCAAATCAGTTTTAACTGGAATATTTTGAGCCTTCTGCTGAGCCCTAGATCATGAATCATCTCTTTCTTGTGTCCGCCCACTCTAAGTGCTCCTGGCAAATCCTTAATCAAAGAACAAAGCTCCCTCTTTTTGGAAATTTCACAGACGTGTTTTTTTTTTTCTTTCACCCATGTGAGTTCTTACTAGTGGTGTGTGTAGTCTTGTTTCAGTATGAGTTGGTACAGGAGGGTGAAATGTTGGCCAAAGGCAGGGTGTGCTATTTTATGCATTTCTCACATCCTCTTTTTTTCTGTCAGAGCTGTCATACGTTCCAAAGAAGCGACTCACTCTTCCTTGTAACTCTCTAGACTACACTTCCTCATAGCACTCTCCTCTCTACATTAACCACTAGCCTATGCCATTTTGTAAAGAACCACACTGTCCCATATGTTTATTTTACATAAAATAATAATGTCTTGTAAAGATGAGATATGTTGGTAACACTTTATTTGAAGGTACCGTCATAAGACTAACATAACACTGTCATTAACTATGACATGACGTCAAGAGTCTGTCATGAACTTTATAAACCTGTTCTGACTTCTGACATACCCTAACCCTAACTATGACAAATACCGAGTGACACTTAATGACAGAGGTCATGACAGGTGTATAAAGTTTATGACAGATTCATGACAACGTCATGTCATAGTTAATGACAGTGTCATGTTAGTCTTATGACGGTACCTTCAAATAAAGTGTAACCGATCTCTTATGCACTGTTTTCTATATGGAAACTGCAGCTATGTGATGCAGACCACTCGTCTTGTTTGACCTCAATGTTTTCTGCATGTTTTAGGAGTCCCTGTTGTGTGCATCCAAAACACCAGTGATGTCATACTTTACTGTAGTGCTGACGTCTGTCTGCATACTTATATCTGATTCCTATCCTGACATTCCTTTACCCATGCTACATTTTAGATGTTGAAGGTAGTACATGTTTCCAATGCACTTACTGTTTCTGAAATATATATACTGATATATATCAGAAAGCAGTGTGTTACTTGTACATGAAAAGTAGCATAGGAGTAGTATGGGGCTCAATTAATTTTCAGCCAGCTAGAGCACCTGAAGTCCATTAATGAGGTACTGGCCATGTGTTTAGTACTGTAGGCCTTTTCTGCCGCTTGCAGAAAATGCGAGAATGCTGCCTACTGGCCAGGGTAATTAGGCTGGTATTCTTCCAGATGCAGATCCCATGCATTTCATTCTGCACTAAGCACTTTTTTGGACCTTAGCACCTGGGAGAATACTCCCCAGTCAAGTAGCACCTGCAGCCAGATAATTAATTGTGAAAGGTAGTAGTGTGTGCTGCACTGCGTACTGGGGCACATGCAGTAGGTAGCATAGCAGCATGTCTTTTCGGAAACGGCAACTATTTGTGTGCTGGCTGATGATGGTTACTCTTATTCGGCCACTAGAGGGCATAAAAGATGAGTACCAAATGGTTGATATCACTTTCCACATTCTGTTCAGTACATTGCAAAGATATTATGTAATCAATGTGAGAGAAATTAGTTCAAACACAAAGCATTATGAGTGCCTACATTTCACTGTCAGTTTGTTAAACCTTGTAATACGAAGAGGGCTGTGAGTCTTATTTTTTAATCCTGAATTCTATTTGTAGTTGACATAGATTACAGATACTCCAAACCAGCATTCATTTATTTATTTATTTATTTCATATGCTGCTCTCTTGGGTGTTCTGTATTTAATTTTGCATCATCACTGTCCCCACTAATTGCATCTTTTTAATTAATTATGTTGTGTGTGTGTGTGTGTGTGTGTTTTTTTCTCACACAATTACTTGGTGTGCACCATCTGCAGCCCTCATCCCAGCGTGCCGTGCCTGGTTACTAATGACTTTGTTACCTTCTTAATTACAATCTGTATTAGAGGGTCGTTAAATCACTAATTACAGAGGTGAGAAAGGGGCACCAAGACGTTGAGGGCCCTAGAGAAACTCCTGTCACACACGTGTGTCCCAGTAAACGCGAGAGAGACATAGCAAGGGTTTTACGCGAGGGGGGTGAAGCAAGCCACAACAAGAACAAGCACCGACACACAGATGGGGAGAGCACAGTGAAACGGCTTTTAAGAGGCCCTCTGGGAGCCAAAGGCAAGGAGAGCACCATGTTTCGTGATGTTTGAAACAACATTCTTGCAGCAGTTTGTGTGGAACCGTGTGTTGTGTATTTATACTGTGCCTCCCCTAGACAATCTAGACTCGAGTGCCAGCCATCAGGTAAGCCTGCTTTTCTGTTGTTGTGTCGATGATCTCTGTAGGTCTCCAGGAGTGATCAATTTTTTTTACTCTGGAGTAAAGAAAACAATTGTTCACAATATAGTGCTTCTGAAGAACTACAGTGGATACAGAGATGGGTTAGCCAAAGCTTTGGAGGAATAACTGGATTGAAAAAACACAATAAGGATACAAGTCTTTATTTGTCACATACATATGATTACGAGTGTAAAAAATGCAGTGAAATTTGTGTCTGGTGTCAGCCTATTTGTGCAAAGTAAGAAGTGCAGTAGGAAAGTGGCCAGATAGGCGGAGCGCGGGGGCAAAACAACAAGGAGCACCCAAGAGCAACAGGGTGACAAGGGCAACTAGGGCTAGGAAAAACTCCCTTACCTAAGGAAGACACCTTGGGCAGATCCACAGCTCAGGGGTCATGGTGAGGGAGAGGGAATGGCAGGAGAGATGGTACAATGTGCAACAAGAACATAATATGTATGTGATGATGTGAAACTTGTACAGTATGCTAATGCCTGTCGTTTCCACCGAGTATCTCCTCTATGCAGGTGCCTCAGACGGTTTCTTCTGAGGACTCTGGAAGCGGCCGCAGCAAGCCAGCTTCTCCACTTTGCTGAGGTAGAGCAGCGGTTCAATGCTGCAGCTCAGGTCCATGATGGAGAACACGGAGATGCTGATCTGGCAACGGAACGCCACAAAGGTGTAGTAAGCCACGAAGGGCATGGTGGCCACAGGTGGCAGGTAGTTGCAGATGATGATTCCCATGACGATCAGCACCATCCTGAAGGCCTTCTTCTTCACGGGGTTCATGGTCTCCTTGCCCACCACCGACTTGCGCAGCACCCAGATGATGGACACGTTGCAGAAGATCATGACGGCGAAAGAGAAGAGGATCAGACCGCTGAAGTATTCGGTGGTGCTCCTCACGCCCAGGAGCGACTTGGTGAGCGCGTAGGCTAGGATAAGACCCCACACCAGCACAGTCACCCCTGCCCGGATGCGGTTGTCACGGATACCTGTGAAGAGGATGGGGTGCACCACGGCGACATAACGATCCAGACAGATGCAGGTCAGGAAGAGCGGTGCCGTGTCCTTGACCCCGTAAGCGAAGAGCTGGAAGTGCCAGATCTGCTTGTTGTCCAGGACCATGCGGTTGACCATGTCGATGGGCGTCATCAGGCAGAAGTAAGCGTCCAGCACGGCCAGGTTGAAGATGAAGATGTCAGAGGTGGAGCCCTCGCTCTTGCGCGTGGCCACCAGCCAAATCACTAACATGTTGGTAGGGAAACCCACCGCCAGGTTGAACACCTTCACGCCAAAGTAGAAGATGAAGCCGTACGGGGCCACGGCACACACGTCGTACTGGTACCACGGAGGTGGGCCAGAGCGTGGGGGAGGAGTCGTGGCGTTGAGGCCGTCCAGGGTGATGTTGCTAAGCTGGGTGAGGTTGCTCATAGTGAGGCTGTGTGAAGTGGGTGCAGGTGAAGGGAGCTCTGAAGATGACAGGAAATGAGTTTGTTACTTTAGCATGACGTTTCATTGGATGTAAGAATTCAAAGACTTCAAGCTCATTTAAAGGCTATTTGATAAAAATGAGAATTGTAAAGGCTATTTACTGTATATTCTGGCCATTGCCTTCATATGGAAGTCTCCCTTTAGTACGCTGTCTGGGATTCCGACCATTGGACTCGTTCGCTCAGGATTCATCCCATCAGCGAACTTTGAGAATGTGGCACAAGAATACTATCTAGACCGTCAAGAGCTGATCCAATCTTTTTGATCATAAACATATCCAGCAAGCGATCGTTTCTCAATAGTGGAATCCCAGAACCTCGTACAAAGAGAAGCGTAGACCAAGGGGCAGGTTATGACTTGTCTAGTCTATACTAATTACAAAAGTGAAATCACTTAAAAAGGTCTTCCCCCATACAATAGTTTTTAATCCTCATCAAAATGTTAACATATACGTCAAAGAAATAAATGTTTAACAGTCTTGCTTGATATACAATTTAATCTAGGTCATAATCATGAGAATAGGTTCTACTTGCCACAAATGCGGAGCACCGTTTCTCCTCTCTTCTCCTCCTTTGCCAAGAGAACCTCCTCAAACAGGTGAGCTGTGTGTGTGTGTGTGTGTGTGTGCTGTAGTCCTCCAAATAAACGTCCAAGATAGTCTCACTCCTCACTATAACTCTCTCTCTCTCACCTGGGGTCTCTCTATATAAAGCCAGCACAATGGGAATATGGACACTGGCCAATAAGCACAGTTTATGTGGAGCCATAACATGGTGGGGCCCATCATTGGCTAGTGTTGCCTGTCTTAATTGGAGACAAGATGTTGGGATGGGGGCTGTTGGGTCAATGAACTGTTCTGGGATCAGGAAGGTGGGGGCCCAGCATTGAGGGAGGTTTGTGGATTAAAGAAGAACATTACTTACAGTAAGGCACAGAGATAGAGGCACCGTGTACTGTAAACAGGTGATGCAAGTTGGCGCTTGGGTGTAGGAATGAGCAAATCTTCTGTAACCTGTTACTCATGTGGGTCTACAGCACACATGCTGAGTGCAACTATTTTGCAGTGGCTTTTTCTACAGAGACCTGACTCCAGTCATTACAAGCCTGGTCATTAACATAATGGATTACTTAACATAGGGCCAAATGTTATGTAAGGATTATTTGCATTAGCCCATCGAGTAGGCGATTTATTTACACGGCATGTCACTTGCACAACGTGTTTCCTTCAACAAATCATTACTGACTTGTAACTGCAGAAGCATTATAATTCATGCCTTAGACCACCAGAACAGGCAGCCACATGACAAATCAATTATGAATGATGAAACAATTCAATAAATCACATTTGGAGATAATATGTTTACTCATCTGCCACCTAGATGTTGCCAGATGATATCTACATATACCTCTCCCTCTATAGGCACCTGTATGTCTTTCATATTTGTAGATAGATAGATAGATAAATAGATAGATAGATACAGTAGATAGATAGATAGATAGATAGATAGATAGATAGATAGATAGATAGATAGATAGATAATCATTTCTTGTAAATTGTCATAATTGTCATTGAACATATTAAATTCACAAAATCACTATCATCTCATTTTTATTTTATTTTTCATAATAATAATAATAATTCTACCCACTGCACTTACCCCTGTATCACCTTACTGTACATTTTGTGCATTTTGACACACGTAACCTAATCTCCAATCTCTGCTCCTGCGCTCAGGGAAGCCTATTGGCTTTCCTGTCATTTGCCTGTCAGTGTATGTAAATCTCAACCATTCATCCCAAACTATAACTGACTGTTCTGGGGTCACTCACTGCAGGTGGGCCAGCGCATGTCGTGAGACCAAGTTGTACCTGTATGCTTAGACCTCTGGTCCTTTATGAAATTGTCAAGAAACTTGTGAAGTCCATTCTGGTAAGTTTAATTTGTTTTTGTTTTTTTTTGGTGCATGTGTTATACACAGGACCTGTGTGTATACCTTAAGTAAAGGCTATACTTATGAACTTTTAGTAGATTTAAACAGAATCAAAAATAGGGAATTAAGTAGTGAAAACTAGTAAAATAGTAAAAAAAAAAAAAACAACAATTTGTATACAATTAGATTTTTATCATTTTAATCATATAGCCACTTTTCAGTAAATGGCTATTGTAAACATTTCCATAGTGTGAATTATAAATGTTTGATTACAGTTCAAAAATTAAGCATTTAAAATACAATACTCACACTCCACACGGTAGAAATCCTCTCTATACCTCTACAGATACTGGCCAATTTAAATATTACCGATACATACAATTTCAGAATTCTTGAAATCTAGGAAATTGTCTTAATAATCTAACTATTAATGCATGGAGCGTCTGTCTGTGTCTGTCTGTCTGTCTGTCTGTGTGTTCCATGCATAACTCTGCAACCATTCGTCCGACTGACCTCAAATTTGGTATGCATCTTGCTAATGACACGACTGAGTGCAGTGTAAAGTTTGATGTTGTTTGAACAAAGATTAGTAAATACTGTATATCGTTAAATGAAGCTCAGTAGACTCCTGCCGCTCAAACTACGTTGCCACTCCCCCTCTCACTCCCGGCATAGTGCTTTCGGTGGAGAAAAAAAGCCTTTGCTACATGGGCAATTCACTAGTATACAGTAAATAAACAACTGAGGGAGTTTAGTGGCAATATATATTATTTGAAAAACAAACAAACAAAAAATGAACACAATGAAAACAATACCTAATATTCTTTGCAATTCTACAGTAACAAACCGTGCCAAAAAAAAATCAACACTTATTCCCCTTGAAGTACTGAAGGACTAAATTTAGGGGGCGTTTCTCAATGACCTACAGAATATTTTCCAGTTTTTGGCTGGTGATTCATCATTTCCTTGCACAACAAGGCATCCCATAATACAAGACCCATAGGCATACAGTACAAACAATTCAGTCCGAAACATAACCATTCAGTAGCAACAACAAAAACACGCCTAACCTACTTTGAATGGCCATTAACTAGTGGCCATTAACGTTAAAGGGTGTTTTGCATGCTTATGTAGCCTATATTTTTACGACATCTGTGGATATTGGCCTCCCATTAATCATCAAGGTCATACAGTACATGCTGCCCTTGACTGCAGCAGCTGAATGAATTAAATTACACATAAATGAAATTAGTTTAGTTTAATTACAAATTAAAGGAGAAATTTGGTGTGATAAGGACCTAAAATATATTGCAACATCATTAAAAGTTTGAATATTTGCCCGGGAGCAGAATTTTGAGATGTTTGTGCATGCTAGAGAAAACCACTTGCTAGTTGTAGCTTCCAGGGGCACCCAGTAAGTAGCTATCTGTACAATTACTAAGTTTTCAATGCTTTAATGTTGGCACTGTTATTATACTATAAACAAAGTGTGGGACTATTTTTAGCCTTTCTATGGTTTAAACCACCGATTTGGCTATACTAACACATAGCTGGGTGCCCCTGGAAGCTACAACTTGCAAGTGATTTTCTTCAGCCTGCAAAAACGTATCAAAATTCTGATCCCTGCAAGTGTTCCAACTTTTTATGATGTTACAATATACTTTGGGTCCTTATCACACAAAATTTCTCCTTTAAAGCATAATAGGATGTGAAGTAAAGTAGGATGTGATGACATGGTGATAGATAACATGGACTTGTATCAGTGATGTTTGAGCTCGAGATTACACTGATCGAATGGTGGTGCTTTTCCACCCCTCAGGTTTGTTCTCCTTACAGGCAAACAACAAACATCAATGAAAGAAATTAACATTTCCTTCAATGGCACCCACCCTCAAACCCTTCACGTCTTTTACGTCCTCCCGTCTCTCCTCTTGGTGACCCCTCTGGGCGTGCCGTCCAACATGCTCGTCTTGCGAGCCCTGGCGAGGAAACCGGGGATCTGCTCGACCACTGAGATCTTCACCGCCAGCCAAGCCTTTATGGACCTGACCTTCTGTGTGGGCTTGTTCTGCGAGGTCGCCTACAGCTTTGCCGTCAGAGAGACCTCGCTCCGCTCTCTGATCTTCAATCAGTTTGGAGGTCCACTCCACTTTGTCTGCATATGTGTGGACACCTATCTGGGTGTCCTTCACCCAGTCCTCTTCATGAAGCTGAAGGCACCAGCCTACCGTATATCCGTCTGCATTTGCCTGTGGGTGATCACCATAGGATGTTTCATACTGCTTCTCTTTAATGGGAAACAATGGGCTCTAGTCATTTCAATGCTAATCTTGGATTTAGTTGTGATGAACTTCTGCCTCATCCAAGTGCTGTGGGCATTAAACCAACCAGGCCCTGGGGGAACCAAGGTCCATCCTGTAAAGAAGAAAGCTTTCAAAACTGTGCTAACCCTGTTCATTTTGATCATTGTACACTATAGCTTACCACTAGTGGACTACGCGGTAACTAAGACTTTACCACGCTCCGACACGTTCAATCCTCTCAATCTGTTAGCATATACATTCCAATCTTTGGCCAGCTGTGTTAAGCCCATTTTATTTCTTGTCAAAGCCAAAAAACTACCTTTAGCTCTGACCTGTCAAGGTTGTCGGGCTTGAATACTGTAAATTGCATTAAAAAAACAGACATCCTTTTTTTATGTTTACTTTCTATTTCTATATTTCTAATACTGTATTTTGAATTATTAGGCTTGATTTCAATATTGACTTTGATTGAATATTTTTATTTCAAGGCTGTGATACATTGTTGCTTGTTAACAAACTGCTTTTCTGTAAATACTGTAACATTTGATGGCAAAAGAAATTCTGTATGAGATTTTTCTGAATATTAAAATACTCCAACTACAAAAAGAAGTCTAAAGATCTATATGACTTTTGAGTTCTTATGTCAACTGTATTTATTCTGTACGGTTCAATGATATCATTACAAAAACATATATTTTGTATGAGCATCGCATACTTTGCAATTGAGCAATTATGATCCTAGCATACATGTATGTAGCAATTTTGTAAACCAGTTTGTTTGTTTATGTGTGTGTGTGTGTGTGTGTGAGTTTGGATTTTTTGTTTCACAAATAGATTATGATGATAATCATAACAGATAACTACAAATTGTTCTCATGAATAAAACACAGAAATCATGATCACGATTGCTGTCAGGATTGTGAATGCCAGTTCCTGATGGCTGTCCACCCACTCTGCCCCTCCCTATCCATATTGACTGTTTACTATGTCAACAGTGCCAGCCTGTAGCATGTGGCGCGTGCCACCCGGCCACACACACAGCCCCCCAACTCCCCCACCACCACCCCCCAGTTTCCCTTCAGCCCATCTGTGGTCATGGCAACCTACGATGGCCTATGACGACTCCTCGAGCCCCTCTGGACAGCCTCACTGGACTCAGCACGGATGCCCTTCACCCCGGGAATCCCTAGAGGAGCCCTGATCGGAGATCCATGTGGATCAGCTGATCTGAAGGTCAGTGCCCTTTTCTCTTCAATTACACCGGTATTGATCATTGTGTTCGTTCTGACCCAAGATGCTTGTGTTTGGGGGGGGGGGGGGGGGGAGTTGTGAGCTGCTTCTGCTGTCGATTACAAAAAGCTTGGCTTGCATTTTGGTTCCTTCATATTTTCTGTTGTGACCTCCGGCCATGAGCTGCCTGGCACTAAGGCAGTGACAAAACCTTGGTCACAGCTCATATCTCCCCTGTGCTACAATTCACTAGTTGCATAATTCACTTAACAAACAGTGAAACTGAATATTTACATGCATCTTTTTTTATTTTATTTTATATTTACATTTGTATTCATTTGAGTGGTGCTATTTGAACTATGACTAATCCAAAAGAATTTTGTTGCCTTTCTGAACAAGAAACCTGGACAGTATAGTAATTGTTTAAGAGTCACAGTATGTTTAGTACAACTATGCTGCTGGTTCTTGGTACTTGCCAAAGGCTTTCAATACTACCCTGATGGCACTCTATACATCTCCTGATAGATTACATTTAAAGATGTTAGGCTTTCCTATCACGGACTACTAGTATGACTTCACACTTTCAGATGCGTAAAAGGCGCATAACATTTGCGCAAAAACACTCATCACTCATCACTCAAATTACAGATCTTCCTTTGGATGGCTTTAAATGTGAATCCATAGTCTATGTGCGCATTGCATTCCTTTTCACTTATCTTTATTAACTTAATTTTCATTCATCAAATTTTCTATCAAGCGTCATCCTTCACCAAATCCTATCAAGCGTGCCATCAACGTTAAGCAATAGCCTAACAACCCAACCACCAGATGTCATCAGAAGCCAACCTTACAAAGTCAAGCAGAGTGAGCTGATGTCATGTGCAGTTGCTTATTGGCTAAAATGGTGTATCTTACCCAGTGCCTACATCTTGAACAGGCTAGGCATCGAGGGGGGAGTTCTGTTTCACATAAACATCAATGGCGCATAGAAGCGTGCTTTCATAACGGTGGCCACTTTGCAGTGTTCGGTTCAGTTTTTTCTCCCCTATTAAACTGATATAGGTACCATTACAGTCATATAACTTACAGAATCCTGAATTTATAATAATGCGTATTTCGTCCAGTGTGTGAGATAGCCTACCTTACATGAGGGCATAGATTAAAGGTGATATGGTTTATGTGGCAGTGAGCGCAAAAGTCGCAACATATCTCAACAGAGAAGGTTTTCTGCGGACACGCAAGGGGCAAGATCAAGTAGAGAGGGAAAGGGAGGGAGGGGAGTCTCCTACACTGTAACAAGAGAGGGGGAGGGAAAGAGGGAGGACATCGTTTCCTCTCCAGCACACACGCCGCAGGAATAGACAGAACTGATTGGGAGAGAGGGAGAAGAGGGGAGACAGAAGAAAGAAAATTGTGAAGCAAAAAATACGACAGAGTTCTTTGTTTTAACTAATCAACTGAAACGACCGAAGAGAGGATTAAACAAAAAACTGACTCCTGGTCGAATATTCAACGACAGCTAACGTTATGCTTACTGGGCAAAGGTGTCGTTTATAAGCTAATCAGTAGGATTAGGAGGACATGTTTTAGGGAATAGCCCTTCCGTTAAGGTAGGATATGGTCCTTGTTTTAAAAATATAACATAGCCACGCAAATGCTGGACCGTTTGCGCAGTGGCATCGTGACTGAATATTCCAGCATTTACCGATATCGTTAACTTAACGTAGCGTTTGCCTGTTTCATTGTTAAACTGATTTGTCAACACCAACCTGGGAAAATAACAGTTTATTTGTCATATTTGTAACGTTATCTAAAAAGGGTTCATTTTCGATTTGAGGCCTGTAACGATGAACTTGTATCAAGCCTAAAGTAACACCTTCAGTGATACATTTCACTTCAATTAGGCCTAATAAAAGCGTTTCTGTTGCCAGCTGAGACAGCGCGTTTCCAAAACTAACGTTGCTGTAATTTGTTGTAACACTTTGGTCAGATTTAGAGCACAATAAATCAACGGTGTCCAGAGAAAGATTAGCCTACTATTATGACCTTAACTGTTCCTGCCTTTGCTGTTGTTAACAAAGCAGGTCTATTTAAGGAGAAAAGCAAGTGATAGCCTACATCGCTAACCTTGGTGGCCATACTTGAAGGCTGGGATTGGGGGGTTAATAAGCCTAATTTTGACCGCAAAAATTCAAACTGCAGCTTTATCAATGTTAATGTCGACCGACGTTGCATCAATCATGTTGCCCATGTCCCGGCCACTGCTGGACCGGGATAGAGACTTGGACGCAATGGCGGGAGTGCACGCGAACTCGACCGGTGGTTCATCGACCGTCAGGGGAATGAAACGAGGGGATCCAGAGCCTGACGCCCAAACGGCGGCCGCGCTGACCGAGTCATCGGGGGCAGAGTGCAAGCGTCCGCGAATTGACGGATCTGGTGGCGTCGGAGAACTCGGCCAGGTAAGAGAACACTATGCCAAATCGAACCAATATTAAGACCCAAACACTCTGGTAGTAGACCACTTCGTGGGCAAAACTGCATAGGCTATCTTGACCCCAAGACTACTGGGGACTTTCCAAACCCTGTTGTACCCTAGTCCCTTTCGACCATGAATTGCCTTTTACTAAAAAAAGTGCTGACCAGGAGAGTTAAAACATGTTTACTCTATTGTCTCTGTCCGTGCTGCAATCTCGTAATGTCATTCTAGTACAGTGGTCTACTGTATCCTGTTCTTGGTGAAACTGCAAAGGTCCCTTGCATCCCCAGGGCCAATAAACAGTCTTCAGTCGGACACACAGAATGTTGCTGCTGAGGCTGTAGCCCTCAGTGAATTATCATCCGTTCCTCTTCAGTCCTTTCCGTTCTTAATTAAGTAAATTGCCGCCTTTAGCTGACTAGTAATATTGCCCAGCCAACCGACAGTAGACTAGCCCCCCCCTCCAATCTATAAATCACACGCTGCCTTCCCAAAGTGATGCTCATAAAACAAGTTGGTCTGTGACATTTCTGTTGGCCCTTGAAAAAACTCTTGACTGCTGTATTTAATTTCACACCCATTGGAGAACCACTACTGTAACAGTCAGACATTGGGATGCTATGGTCATCATCGTTGACCCCTGTGGTGAGAGGGCTACACAGCTGCCATCACACACAAATGTTCTCGCCACTTAATGCAGATGCACAGCTTTACTCCAGCCAGGCGGTGTGTGTTTAACACGTACGGCGTGAAGTGTCGCCACAGCTGTTTGCATGACAGAAATGAAAGGGCCTTTAGAAGTTGTGTGTTGCAGGAAGGGAGATGAGTGTGTGTGTGAGAGAGAGAGAGGGGGGGGGATGGTGGCTCTGCAAGGGAAAGCTGACTGGCATTTTTAGACTACCTTAGACTGCTAGCTGCTGTGATTTTTTTCGGCAGCTCGGATTTTGAAGTGCCCCCTTGCCACATGCGATTTTTCATTTCTCAACAGTCTGCTCCCCAGCGTTGAAACTTGAGGCATCTCTCTCTCTCTCTTCCTTTCTTCCTTGTTCTCTCTCTCTCTCTCTCTCTCTCTCTCTCTCTCTCTCTCCCTCTCTCTCTCTCTCTCTCTCTCCCAAGACAACAACCGTTTGTCATTCCAAACCTTTTAAATAACATTTCTCCACCACCACCACTACCACCCTCCCCCTCCCCACCACCCCTTCATGACTTGAGGTTGTCGGTAGGTGTATTTGTTGCCCAGAGCCTTTTGCATGGCTAGTTGTTCCGAGGCTCTTTCTTTGCGGTATTGTATTGCAGTGGCCTTGCCACGCTCACACAGGAGTCGTCTAACGGGACCCAGAAGCCTCCATGGGCGCCTATCGCATTGCATTATTTATTTGCTGACCAGGTTAACCTATCCATCAGGCCTCTAAAAGGCTCTCTTTCTTCGGTCGCACCCCCACCCCCACACCCCAACCCCACCCCTCCCTGGCCATCCTATGTGGACGGATAATTGAGGCAAAGTGCCCCGTGTTGGTGGGAGAGACTAATGGCTTCGTTTTCATAGACTAATGCTTCCGGAAGGGTCCGTGGACACGGCTCCGTCTCGGAGCTGCCGAAAGAACGACAGGCTTAAGGTTTTAATGCACTTCAGAAACAGACGGCAGGGGGATAGAGTGGTTTTAAATGGTTGTTTGTGTGTGTGTGAGGGAGAGAGAGAGAGAGAAGTAGAGGGAGGGAGGGAGAGAATGGAGTGAGGAAAAGACAGATTGAGTGGAGTTAGGGAATAGACTGCGGTGGTGGTGGTGGGTGGTAGTGGTATGAATCTAGTGCCTGCACAGCCCCAAAAAAGGTATTGATCTGTGTGTGTGTGTGTGTGTGTGTGTGTGTGTGAGTGCAGGCCTACTGGAGTGAACAGGCACTGGCTGTGGTGGTGTGTTGCCGGTGGTGTGCTGTTGCAGAGTGTCAAGCTGGGGCTGTAAAATGAGCGCCAGGCTGGGAAGGGAGGGGGGGGGGGGCAAACAAAAAGAGCCACCAGAAACCAAACCACGGATGTGCCACACACAAGGGTAGCGACCTTAGCAAGCCCTAACGCCTGACTTACCAGATCAAGACACACACACACACACACACACACACACACACACACGCAGAGACTCATGGACTGTGTCTGTGGCCTTCGCAGTGTGGCCAGATGTTGAGATAACTCCCTCCTCCATGACACCGTTTGGCCACAGCCCCGGGCCGGTGTTGCTGGCAATCAGATTTGGCCTATCGTTAGCACTAAAGAGGCTTTTTTTTGTTGTGCTAACAAGATCTCGGGCCGTTAAGAAGAGGGCATTAGCCACTGATCCCTTATTCATTTCTGCCAAACACTGGGGGTTGGTGGTAGGGGTGGTGTTAGGATTAACACACATGCAAGCACACACATACACGCAGCCAAATGGTATTTAACTTAAAGCATTTGATGTGTGTGTGTGTGTGTGTGTGTGTGTGTGGGAGGGAGAAAGAATGTAGCTCATAGCTGTAAACTTTTAAATGTTTCACCCAGACTTTTGTTCTTTCTTTTATCCTTATTTGGATGCCATGTGTATTGACATCATCCTATTTTGTTCACAGTTAAGCAAACCTCATTATATCTGGCTTGACTCAACACCAGACCTCTGTGTTCTCAACTCAGGAACATACGTCTTCCAGTATTTCCTTAAAGTTGACCATTGTTCTGGCTCCTGGAAAGAAAAAAATGGAGAAAAATGTCTCCCTTACCTCATTCTTCCTATCGTGTGTGTTTGCGTGTGTCTGGGTTTGCGCGCGTGTGTGTTTGCGCGTGTGCGTGTTTGCGCGTGTGTGTGTTTGCGTGTGTGTGTGTGCTTGCGTGTGTGTGCGTTTCATCTCCACCCCCCTCCTCCCCCCTGTTCACACATGTGCTCCTGACCTCCTCCTGCCCTCTTCTCTCTCCTTTCATCTCTCCGCATTCCCCTAATTGCAGGTATAGGGCTGCACGTAGGCTTCGCAACCATGGCAACCTTGACCTTTGACCCCCTCGCCAGAGGGGCCCCAATGCAATCTATCGCAGGACGGCGGTGGACTTGGGGCGTGACGGCAGGCAGGCAGAATCAGGAGAGTGGCAGGGCGGCAGCAGTAGTAGTAATGGTGGTAGTGGTGGCGGCGTGTTTATTGCCCAATACAATAGATTGGCTTCATTAGATCATTGGGCCCTTCTGCTTGCTTCCTGTGCCTCTCCCTGCCATTTGTGTTGAATGGGGGCCAGGAGAGCTGGACTCGTATTAGTCATTAGTGATTAGAGATGAGTCAGCAGCAGCAGCGCCTCAGAGAGAGAAAGAGGGAGATGGAGAGAGAGAACGAGGGAGGGAGGGAGGGAGGGAGGAGGAAGAGGAGTGTCGGAGGGAGGAGGGGGGTTGGGGGGGGGGGGGGCACATGGGCTCCTGCAGCGCCAAAGCCTTCATGTGCTGCTTATTAAGAGAACGAACCATCTGCTCGATACCGCGCTCGCCAGCCACCCGCCTGTCCCAACCGCTGCCAGCCTCGCAGGTATCGCCACAGCCATTGTCGGGGGTTTGTGTTAGCGTGACGACGAGGCCTTTTTGTGTGCCTGCCACCCGGCGCAGATGTAGTAGCACCTTCTCCGGGAGGTGTCGTTTACATCCAGTGGATGCCTCTATCCATCTCTCTCTCTCCCTCTCTCTCTCTCTCTCTCTCTCTCTCTGTGTCTCTCTCTCTCTCTGTCACTCTCTCTCTCTCACACACTCCCTGCCTGGGTGAGAAGAGGCCGGCTGTTGGAATTGTTTTGGCAACGGCAGGGAAAGGCGTAGAACCGGGGCACCCGAGAACCGGAGAACACATTAACAGCCCTCAGCACCCGGTTGATCAAAGCTATCTTACACTCATCACTGTGAGAAAACGGACAAAGGTGAGGTGGAAAATAGGACGTTTGTTACTTACAAGGTACCCAAGAAAGAAAGAAAAGAGAAAAAAAAAGAAGTAAGAAAATCAAACTAACACCACCCAGAAGCCTTACAGTACTGTAATGTCTTCTGGCTCTGGCGATTAAATGTATTTGCTTTCTCCTGAGTGCTTGCCTTCAGACTGACCCCATTAAGTCCCCCCCCACCCCCCTTCTTCAACTGGAAAGGTTCCTGTGGTCGAGGAGTTGGGGGGGGGAAAGGTGGGGGGGATAGAGAAAGAGCAACTTTTTGGCGAGCAAAATGTAATGTTGTTCCTTTGCCACCGAGGGAGAAAGTGATCCATATCACATGGTGGTTAAATAAGCTGCAGGGGTCGTGTAACCAGAGAGAAGATGGGACTGGCTCTCGCGCTCTGCCGATAGTTGGGGGGAAACGGAGCGGTGCAGATCTGGTGTGGTTGCAGATCTGGTGTGTGTGTGTGTGCGTGTGGGTGAGGGGTGGGGGGTATTGGTGTATTTGAGTCGCGCTACAGCCGGTCCCGCGGCGAAGTCGGCTCCCATCGGAGGGGATTACCACAAGAGCGCAGCGTCTTGGCATGAGGGAGGGTTCTGAGATGGTCCGCAGTAACTTAACTCGATGTGTGTTTGTCTTAAGGTAAGGTAAGGGGGCTTAGGGCGGTCAGGGGGAGACATGACACGCATGGACACAAAATGCACTCCCTCTTCTTTATTTCCTTTCTTTTCTTTTTTCTTTCTTTGTCCAGGTGCTGCTGTATGTAGGAGCAGAGAGACAAAGCCGTTTGCATGCACCCTCAGATACACATTAAGAAACCCTGAAGGGTTATAGGGTATATCGCTCGCACTCGTTCCCACGCCAAGAGACACTCGGTTTCTGTATCCCCCTCTTTTTTTTTCTTTTCACCTCTTTCCATCTCTCTTTCCTCCCCACCTTTCTCTTTTTACCCCCTCAAACTTTGTTCTTACAACCCTGTCCTTCTCAAGTCCTGAAAGTACCTCTCTGCCTGGGTCTCAGTTCCCCTCTTACCTCCATCAGGCCTATCTTGTTCCTCCTCCCACACCAACACCCTCCCTCCCTCCCTCCCTCCCTCCTTCCCTCCTTCCTTCCCTCCTTCTCTCCTTCACCATCTGTTGACTTTAAGTCCTCTCTTTACTTTCTCCTGATTGCTCCCCTCTCTCTCTCTCTCTCTCTCTCTCTCTGTCTCTCTCTCTCTCTTCCTCTTCCTCTCTGCAGTCTTGTCCTCCCTCTTGGTTTCTCGTAACCTAAAAGACCTGATCTGAGATTCAGAACAATAATCTGCTGAAGAGCTTGCGAGGAATGAAGAGCATCCTCCCAGCATACGTTAGCAGCATATTTAGATCGTTCTGGCCCATGATTTTGAAGATGAAGTTAAGTGTGAAATGTCAGCAGAGCGCTCTCTCTCTCTCTCTCTCTCTCTCTCTCTCTCTCTCTCTCTGTGACAGAGAAGCCATTTGCATGGGGACAGCCCTCAGCCCCCGCTCCCCCTCCCCCCTTGCTCCTTAAAGTCATTAAGCGCATGACTCTGCTTATGTATGAGTCATTGTCTCTGCTCAGCATCCCTTTGCTGTTTTTCCACTTCCCTCACTCCACTCTACTGTGCTCTTTTTTTTCTCCTCCTCCCTTTCCCTCATCACTCTTTCCATTCATTCATCCATCCTTCCATCCGTCTGAGTGTCTGTCTGTCCGGCTGGCTGGATTACCACCCCACACACACACACACACACACACACACACACACACACACACACACAAACGCATACTCCATGTTCCCATCCCTTCATTCCTCACTCTTCTGTCTCGACGGACACCTTGCCTCCAGATGTGAGCACATTTTCTCCTTTTTTCTTCTTCTTTCTCCTCTTTTCCTTCTTTCTCTCTTTCTTTCTTTATTCTTGTCTTCCTCTCACACACTCCTACTAGCCTTCTCCTGCAGTGTTTCCATGATTGATTGTTGGCGGCTGCTATTGCTGCTGTGCTGCTGGAAATATTTGAAATTCGGAAAAACAAAATGAAACAAAAATCTCATGCTGTGCCAAAGTTGGCCTCTTTTGTTGAGGACTAAACAGCCGTCATGGAAGCTTGAGGTGTTTTTTTACGTTTATGAGCTAGTCTGAGATTAAATATCTCCCTAGTCACCCATCGAACCACCATGACCGCCAGTTGATCCGAATGTTCCACCGCATCGTCTCGTTGGAGACTCCGCAGCGATAATTAGTTTCTAATATTGACCGCAACGAAGCTCTCATTAATGGATAAATCACTAATGCAGTGGCAAAGGAAGAGTTAACTAATTAATTAATTCAGTCTCATCACACTGTGTTGTCTTGTCTTGGAACACAGTTTGAACCCCCTGGAATCCCGCTGATGCCGATCAAGACGGGAGTAACGAGAGCAGTGGATTCATTTGCAATTGCTACTTATTAGACAGCTTGCCGTGGGGCAACTCCGTCTCTCTGGGGTGCTCAAGCTGGGATGCACGCATACATGCTCGCGCGCGCGCAGAGCAAAGTGTTCCCCTAGGGGACAAGGCTGCAGAGGGACATTGGTTCCAGATGAGAGGGGATGCACAAGAGAGGGGGAGGCAGAAGAAAGGGAGCGAGAGAAAGAAGGGCAGAGAGAAAGAAAGAGAGAGCTGTTTGGGTACAGAGGGTATAAAGAGAGCTGGAGAGAGAGAGGGAGAAAGAGAGAGAGAAAGAAAGAAAGAGAGAGAGCGAGAAAGGGAAGAGTGGGGAGAATGAAGAGGAATAAATAGCCCTTCGGAAGCATGTTTGCCCCCGTTTTTTGCTGGCGTCCGTAGCCTTCATGTGAAGCTTGCTCGCCTGCTCGCTCTCCATCTTAAAGCTGCACAAAGGCTCTCAGCCTTTCACGGATGAATGAGTCCCAGCGCTTTTTATGGGCAAAGGACGGGGGAGTGGAGCACCACGTCTTTTTAAATATTTGATCTCGTCCCTTATGTGACAAAACAACACAGAAATGCCTCCTTCTTTCTGTCGATTTCTGCCTGACTGTCTTTCTGTGCATCCCACAGTAGGCTCTATCTCTCTCTCTCTCTCTGTGTGTGTGTGTGTGTGTGTGTGTGTGTGTGTGTGTGTGTGTGTGTGTGTGTGATTGGAGTGAGCCACACAAACAAATGATCTCTACAGAAAGGGATGATGGGTTGACATTGCTGCAGCATGGCTCTCGTAAAAGCGGACAAGAAGGACTTAGTCTGTGCATAGCAAATGAGGAGACTAAAATAAGAAAGTTCTGGAATGGCTTTACTGTGTGTGTGTGTGTGTGTGTGTGTGTGTGTGTGTGTGTGTGTGTGTTGGAATGTGAGCGTGTGTGAATAAAATCCTATTATGCATGGCCCAGGTCCAATATGAAAGAGCCAGTTTTAGGTGCTAGTATCTCTGCCATCATTTTGCTTCACCTCACTGTCCCCCCTTCTCTCTCTCCCTCCCTCTCTCTCTCCTCCTCTCTCTCTTCCCCTCTCTCTCATCTTGTCTGTCATGCTTGCACTCCCTCACAATGGAGCCACTGGAGTGTGCGAACAACAGGTCATCGAGAGAACGAGAGCGGAGGAGGGCAGAATTAATTTGATTAGGGCCCATTATGCTGCAATTAAGAGCAGCACCCATCACTGTTGGGCCAGAGATGGGGAGGGGGGGGGGGGTCTGTCTGTGTGTGTGTGTGGCCATGGAAAAGGACAAGAGTCTGGACTGATCGTGTGTGTGTGTGTGTGTCTGTGTAGCCAAGCAACTCCTGCCTTCATTAATTGAGGCGTTCACTAACGGATCAGAGCCTGAACTTCTGCAGTCCACCTCGTGTTGCTTTTTCCACCGAGGCAACCCAGAAAAATAATAATTAAAAAAAAGAATGTTTTAGTCGCTATTAAGTCTCTTTAGCTCCAACATCTCTCAGCTGTGCCACTAAAACTCTCTGTTTTCACCTCTCTTTGCAGAACAACGACCCCCTGACGATGGGTTACCATGGATACCCACCTCCTAGTCAGGTAGGGTGACTGTCTCTTTGGAATCTCTCTCTTGAAGCCACTGTTGCGAGGGCCTCTGTCAGGCCTGTCTAGCCATTTTGACTCGTTTCTTTTATTTATTTATTTGCCTGACTTTGATGGGACCCTCGCAGTGACTGCGCATTCGCTTTTTAATTGGCTCGCCTGTCTATTTCGGGCCCAGCGTCATCAGGTAGAGACGCTCGTTTCCCGATTTGGAGCTTCTCCTTCTCCAGCTCCGAAACCGCCTGTCCTCCCAGACCTTTTTAAACGCTTATCTCCGTAACTAAGATGTACATTGCAATTGAAATAATCTATTTCTTGTCATGTTATACAGCACCTGAAGAGTGTGGTGTTTAAAAAAGGCTTAAAATTAAATTGATTAAATGGGGGAATGTTGAAAGGAGCATATTGATTATTTGGGGCATTTTGAAAGTGGCTTATTGATTGTTAAACAAAATAATATATTATATTATTATAATATAGCTATATTTCATATCTTAATATTATTACATCCATATTTCATAGTGTTTAACGTTTCGTGGCTAGAGATGTTTTTGTTGCCACAGCTTGCTGTATTTTTTGATTACACAGATTCCGTAATTCTAGATGGATATTTTGTTGTCATCCATGCATTTCAGCACAAAGTGACTAGAGCTAGTTTCTCTTTGTCTCATGACAAATGCGTTATGTAATGATACGTTTCAGGCACACAGCCTCATTACATTAATTCGTAGATGAGTCATGGAATTAGCAACGGTTGCGCCACCCAATGACTGCTGTTGTATAGATCCACTGAGTATTGACGTTGCATGCTAACAGAAGGCTATTCATTTCTGGGCCTAGCACTTAGTTCCAACTACCTTTTCTGACATCATGGATGTAATGTGAAACCAGATCCGTAGAACATTGCAAAAATGCTACATTACTTTGTCATCTGCAAATGACCTTATTGAGCAGTTTCTTAAAGCTAATAGCATACATGAGCTTGTGCATCATAGTAGATGACATTGCCGTAGTGATACTCTGTGACTGACAGCAAGATCCAGCAGTAATTTCATCGACAATATCAGTGTTGTTTGGTCGCTTCCAAGTTGCTCTTAAAATAGGGCCACCACATGACATTGAATTTCCGGGGACAATCCCCAACAATCTTGGCAGTCCCTTGTAAGATACAAGAGAACCCAATTTGTCCCCTATTTTTGAAGCTTAAACATGACTCATTTTAACGATATAGACAGCAGAAATATGAATATTCCGTGAGTGAGTGATACTGACTGCGGCTGTGGGATTAGATGACTTGCTTTAACTCAGTGGTACCTCAAAACCGCTGTCATCCTAAGACCCGGGCTGCATTTGAATGGATCGCTGAATTATACGTTGCTGCGTTAAAGTGTGTGTGTGTGTGTGTGTGTGTGTGTGTGTGTGTGTGTGTGTGTGTGTGTTTACTTCACGGCGTATTAGCATCAGGAAGTGTTATCAGATTGTCCAGTGTGAGCGAGATAATCCACAGATCATCCCCTCACTCCTCCTCTTGCACTCCCCGCCTGGAGTAATCCAGTCATCCCTCCCCTGATCCAGTTATCTCCTTCCATTTATGGCCCATGTCAATAGTTAAACAGGCTTTTGTTTGTTTTGTTAGCCTGATTAGCGCTGTGTCATACCTTTGGTACACTTGCATTATTATGCAGTCTTCTGACATTTTGTGAAGGTGTGCGTGTGTGTGTGTGCGTGTGTGTGTGTGTGTGTGTGTGTGTGTGTGTATTTATGCTCGTTTGCATTAAATAATGTTCAAGGATGTTTAGGGGTTGCTTCGGTGTCGTTTAACTTCACGGGCATCGGAAAGCCCTGCCTTTGAGAGAGCCGGGCGCCCATTAAATCCCAAATCCGTGGTGACTCATGCAGTTGGTGGGAGGCTGGGTGGGCGGAGAGCCTGGATTCGCTCTGTCAGTTCGGAGACTGACTCCAGTGTCACCTGAAAAATCCCTCCCAGAACAACAACAGACACCTCCAGAGGAGGGGGCGAAAAAGAAAGAAAGGCAAACGGCAGCAAAGCTGAGTGGGCCGTTTGGCTCGGGAACTGCACCAATGCCCTTCCCCTCCTCTTTCTCTCTCTCTCTCTCTCTCTCCCTCCAATCCAATTCAATTCAATTCCAATGCAATCCTGCAATCCTGGCCTGGTGCTGCAGTGGGACACCACTAACGGCTTAACCTCCTGGCCAGAACCCCACACCCCCCACCCCACCTCCCAAAAACCCCACCCCAACCCCCCACCGATCCTCCGCTGCTGCCAGCAGACGAGATCAGAGGTGGGCCCAGTAAGGGTGTCTCAGGGGGGCCATAACGCCCCCCCCCCTCCTCCTCACTCCTCCTCCTCCTAAACCCCCCTCACCAGCATGGATGAATAAATGATCAAAGGATTTGCTCAGGGGTGGATGGGTGCAGAAGGGGGGGATGAGGAGGGTGGGGGGAAGAGCAGACTCATGGTAGAGGGAGCCCTAGTACCAGATACCATAGGAGAGAATTCTCTCCTGGTGCTGACTGAGAACGGTCCCAGGTTACACGCCTAGAGAGAGACAGAGAGAGAGAGGAAGAAAGGGAGACCGATAGGGAGGGAGGGAGAGAGAGACTGCGACAGGGAGGGAACGAAAAAGTTTGCAGGTGTGACAGAAGGGAGGGCGAGAGAGAGAGAAAGAGAGAGCGCAAGAGAGAGAGAGAGAGAAGGAGGGAGGGACTAAACAATATCTGGGTGAGGGGAGGAGAAGACGACAGTCAAGCGAGCAGGCAGATCGTGAAGGAGAGAGTGAACGAGAGAGGGGCAAGGAGAAGGTGCAATGAACAGGCAAGGGCATAGTACTGAAGCAGAAGGTTGGGGGTAGAGAGAGAAAGAGAAAGAGAGAGAGAGAACAGCCGGGGGGGAGAAGACGGAAAGAGAGAGAGAGAGAGAGAGAGAGTGTGTGTGTGTGTGTGTGTGTGTGACAGGGACAGAGAGAGCTGCGGAGGAGGAGGACGAGAAGGAGGAGGAGGAGGAGGCGGTAAGGGGGCGGGAGGAGAGCGAGTCACACTCGGAGCGAGGGGGTGGAAAGGAGAGGGAGATTTTGAATCTGTCAGTGAGGAGCGAACGAGAGAGAAGCGTGCGAGAGAGGGAGAGAGAGCGAGAGGGTGAGAGAGAGGGACAGCTAGCGGGAAGTGACAGCCCACAGCTCGAGGAGAGAAGGGGGAGAGACGACGAGTGTGTGTGTGTGTGTCTCTCTCGAGAGAAGGAGAGGCGTGGAGGAGCGGTGACAGAGCTGTGGGTTTTAACCTACGATGATGGGACTGTACTATCCATCTGTGTTGTCGGTGAGTGCACATGGCTTCTTCTGGCTTCTCGCTACATGGCTAGCTAGCGTAGCACACCTCTCTACTATTAGGGGCTTCCTAGCTTTAGCCACAATCAACACTTGCACACGTGGGTCTCTTTTTAGACTAGTTATAATCTTAAGTAAACACGACTTGACTGTGACGTTACTGCTTTCTCTTGCGTGCGGACAAAATGTCGAGTGACTCGGAGGACTGGCGTTGACTAACTAGCCTTGGGCTACTAGACTG